>CAXITT010000341.1:264831-317057 GCA_964033795.1 Lymnaea stagnalis | reverse complement strand
ATCTATCTATCTATCTATCTATCTATCTATCTATCTATCTATCTATCTATCTATCTATCTATCTATCTATCTATCTATCTATCTATCTATCTATCTATCTATCTATCTATCTATCTATATTTCTATCGATCTATCGATCTATCTATCTATATATCTATCTATCTATCTATCTATCTATCTATCTATCTATCTATCTATCCATCCATCTATCTATCCATCCATCTATCCAATCCATGTATCTATCTATTTATCATCAAAGAAATTCTTAAGCCATTTCTATTTTGAAAAATAAAATATAGCTTGTGTAAAATGAATGGGTATGTATATTCATTGGTATAATTTTGTAAATGCTCTTTCGTTTTTTTAAGTCACTAATTTTCTTAATTGGTAAAATGAGAATATAGCTTCTTTTTCACAACTGTAATATTATTGGATTTAAAGAAATTTGCATCCAGGTAAACTTTTACACACCCATTTCCTAACCCCATATATATGTACCTATTAAGGTTCACTATTGGTCAAAATATTCTCAGGCGCATCGTGCGCTGCCTTGGACAAATGAAACATTTTATTACTTCTTTCCACCCCACCCCCCCCCCCCCCCCCCCCCCCCCCCATTGAAATCATCCACGGTCTTTGAACTGCTTACTCACAAAAACAAATGTGTGCACTTCTCATGTTTTGTTTCTAATTCAATGAGTAATAGGTGCATTAGTGAATGCTACTTGGATATGTAGTCCCGCTGCACTGATTGCATTTAACGGAATTTTCGTATTAAAGGATATATTAAAAGGACAAATTTTTACTACTTTATAAATGTCTTAAAAGTATAATTTTTGAAAGAATAGAAGTTACAACAAATATTAAATTTTAAAATTACAAAGCTAACTTTGTATTTAAATTTAGAAAATTTTAGCAATTGAAAAAGTAATATCTTATATGTATTAATTTTACTTTCAAGAAGGGGAAAACCATTATCAGTTTTGTCACACACGGTTATGATATATATAAAAAAACTGAGAGCTGTGGCTAAAGAAGGCATTCGCGCTATTACGTCATTTTGATAATTATTTAGCTCAAATTATTTTTTTGGTTGCGCAATATTAACAACGAACTAAAATATGCACTAAGATTATAGATGTATTAGTTTTCCCAATACATTTTATTAAGATGCAATTCTTAGGTAATAATATTTTGATTAATATTTTTTTGCATGACTTTTGAATTCGGATAAAAAGCTAAAATTGTTCCTTAGTAGCCCCTAAATTACATTTGTAATTAATAATTATTATACTTAAATTTTTTTCTAAAATTAAAGCGGATATATAATATTTTTTGCGCATTTAAATTTTATTCGATTTTTGTTACAAAAAAAAAATTAACTATAACAGCTTTTAAGAATCCCAGCGTATCAAGAACAGTTTATGTCTTTTAGCGATATATCAGAATAGCTCATTTTTATATATATATTTATATANATATATATATATATATATTTATATATTCTTTTAATATGAAAATGCCGTTTAATGCAGTCAGTGCAGCGAAACTACATATTTAAATAGAATTAACTATTCACTTATCACTAATCTAAATAAGAATAGATTTATAAGACACGAACAAATTGTGTCAATGAGCAATATAAGGTACGCTTTATTAATAATTCCCGGTATACATTATATACAAGCAAACGTTTCGGCACATGCTTTCATCAATACAAAAAAATATTTTAAAAAATTTAAAAAAATAAGTATAAATTAAATTTACATAATATAAATATACATATCCTATCTAAAAAAGAATAAATAGGAGAGGTTGCTTAAACCAGACCAAACAAAGTAAAGAGGATTAGACAGGTTTTTTACAATTATGTTCAAATCACTTCAAGAGAAATGTCAGGAACAAAATACAGACATATATTCCACATTTATTGACTTGAATAAGGCTTTTGACAGGGTCAATAGAGGTGGCCTGTGGAAAATCATGAAGAAGTACGGATGCCCAGACAAGTTCACAGACATCATCCGTCAGCTGCATGATGGCATGATGGCCGAGTGCAGGACAATGGTCAGTCATCTCAAGCATTCCCCGTCACAAACGGTGTAAAGCAGGGTTGTGTTCTTGCTCTCACACTCTTCAGTATTATGTATTATGCAATATAGTCTGATGCATTCAAGGACTTCACCAGGGGCTTGCCAATCCGGTTCCGCACTGATGAATCAGTATTTAACCTTAGAAGACTTCAAGCTAAAACCAAGGTAAAACATAACACAATCAACGAGCTTCTGTTTGCAGACGATTATGCCCTTAACGCTGCCTCAGAATCCACCATGGAGCACAGCGTTGACATCTTCACCGAGGCCTGCAATAACTTTGGCCTCGCAATCGACACAAAGAAGACTGAGGTGATGTATCAGTCCGCTCCCACTAAGCTCTACGTTGAATCCAACATCATCATCAGTGGACATCGTCTCAATCCGGTGGATAAGTTAATTACTTGGGCAGCACCCTCTCTAGATCTGTCGTTAAGGGTGATGAAATGAATGGCAGATTGGTAAAAGCTAGTGCCATATTTTGAAGGCTCCGCTGCACTGTTTTGGACAGGAGAGGTATCAGACGAGAAACGAAGATCAAGTTCTATAGTGCAGCAGTTCTCTCGACATTGCGTTATGGATGTGAAACGTTGACAATCTACCAGAATCACGCCAGAAACTGAATCATTTTCACACAACATGCTTCAGGAAACTCCTCGGCATCAGGTGGCAAGACAAAGTCCCTGATACAGAGGTCATCGCTAGAGCAAACCTACCTAGTATCTTCAACACCGTGATGCAGTGTCAATTCCATTGGATGGGTCACGTAGCCCGTAAAGAAGACCACCGGCTCCCGAAACAGTTATTCTTCAGAGAACTCATCACAGGCAAGCGCTCCCAAAGGAGGTAAAAAAAATAAAGCGATATAAAAACTAACTGAAAGTGGCCCTAAAGACTTTAGCATTAACCCTACTTATTGGGTGCAGACAGCCCAGGACAGAGCCATTTGGAGTGCATCTGTCATGAAGGGGGCTAAATCCCATGACGCTAATAGGATAACCACAGCTGAGACATGCAGGATTGCCCGAAAGAGCAACTTTAGGTCACCGGCTGCAGCAACTATCCCATGCCCGCGGTGCCAAAGATTTTTCTGAGCACGGATCGGTCAAGCAAGCCACCTACGAGCTCACCGTAACCCACCTTCCCCTTAATTGGCTGAATCGATGGTCCTAGTCGACTTCGACAGACGAACAACAACAACACTAAGGCATAATTGGTTACCCATCGTACTTTAACGGAAGGTGTAGATATGTTCACATTATTCTGTATTACATTAATTATAAGGTGTAACAATCCTGTATTAGATAGTGTAGCAAGTCATATATGTTCAACAACGTTGAACACGCTTGCTCTGTTAAGACATAGGTAAAATTGGCTTAAATTTTAATAATAAACTTATGCATTCATAAATACCACATCTGAAAAAGATTTAATACATTATGAAAAACATAATTTTTTCTTAACATTTTTGGAATTGCTTTTCACATGACATTTTTTTTCTTTGTTATAAAAATTAAATAATTTACCTATTTCGATACCAACAATCTAATACATCAACAATTCCCAAAATGTAAAAGCTCAAGGCCAATAGGCCCAACGCCTGTATATGTGAAAAATGAACGAGATTGGCACCCGAGAATGTCGACCTTTCTCACGGCCCTGCGTACTAATTAAAACTTAGAATAAACAAGATTAACTCTTACATTTTTTTTTTTCAGAAACATATGTATGTCCGTTAGGAACATTTAAGTGTAACAGTACTGGAATATGCATATTAAAGTCTTCTTTCTGTGACGGAAAAAACAACTGCGACGATCACTCTGATGAAGCTAATTGTCGTAAGCAAACAATTACATTACATCTTTTATTATAATAACGTAAGAACAGTGATCCAAGATGTTGTTCCATATAGGGGCAATATATACAAAAGAATGATATATTCTGACATAACACCAAAGAAGCAAAAAGATTTAAGTACGTTCGGATTCCTAAAAACAATTATAGTTATTTTCTATTATTTTACGGAAATCGAATAAATTTAAATTCGCATAAAATATTTTAAACTCGCTTTTATTTTACTAATTTTTAAGTATTACTTTAATCAATTACAAATACATTTAAGTATCAAGAAATGAACTATGTTACACATTTTATCCGAATGTAAAAGTTTTAAGAAAAATATTAATCAAAATAGTATGATCTAAGATAGGCATATAAATAACATTTATCTGGAAAACCTACACATCTGTAATTCTTAGTGCTTTTTTCTCTTTTTTTTGCGTTGTTAAAAATGAGAAATAAATATAAATTAATTGAAATTAATTAATGACGCAAAAGACGTCATAACAGGATTGCATATTTTAGCCACAGCTCCAAGTTTCTTTCATTTTATAACTGATCTTGACAAAAGTGGTAATGTATTTCCCCCTTCTTAAAAGTAAATTTAATTAGTATAATAGATGGCTTTTTACATTGCTTAATTAAATGATCTAAAATTAAATGCAAATTTATCTTTGTATTATACATTTAATAATTTTTTACTCCTAATTATTTCTAAAAAACATATATGAAATTTATAAAGTAATAAAAAACTTTACCTTTAGATAAAATTTTAAAACGAAAATGCTGTTTAATGCAATATGAGGGCAGCGAAACTACATATCCAAATAGAAGAAACTAATGCACTTATCACTCATCCTTATAAAAACAAAGTATGTAAAATGAAAATAAAAGTGTATCCAGAGTTATTTACATGAATAGTAAATAGTAATTTACCGGAATGTTTCGATATGTTCCCATTATTCTGTATTAAATGACTTAAAAGTCTTGACATTCCTGTATTAGATAATTTAGCAAGTCATCTGTGTTCTGGACTCTTAAACAGGCCATTACTATTAAGAGATACTGAAAATTTGCTTGAATTTTTATGATTAACCTTTGTATTCTTAAATACCACATCTGAAATAAATTTAAACATTATTAAAAAAAATAATAATTTGGGCTTTTATTTTTGGAAAAGCTTTTCACATGACATATGTTTTCTTTATTCTAAAAATTAAATAGTTTAACTTTTTCGAGACCAATAATTTAATACATCAACAATTCCCAAATGTAATAGTTCAAGGAAAATAGGCCCAAGCCCTGTATATGTGAAAAACGATTTTGACACCCACCATTGTCGATCTTTCTCACGGCCCTGCGTACTTGTTTAAAACTTAGAATAAACAAGTTACCTTTTACAAGTTTTTTGCAGAAACATATGTGTGTCCGTCAGAAAAACTTAAGTGTAACAGAACTGGATTATGCCTACCAAAACATTATGCCTGTGACGGAAAAAGCAACTGCGACGATAACTCGGATGAAGCTAATTGTCGTAAGGAAATTACAATCTATCTTTTATTATAATGACATAGAGAACAGTGATCCAAGATGTTGTACCATATATGTATATATATATATAAAATAAGCTTTATTGACACAACGCTAACGAAGAAGCGAAAGCATTTAAGTACGTTCGGATTCTTAAAACAATCATAGTTGTTTTCTTATATTTTACTGAAATTGAATAAATTTAAATGCGCATAAAATATTTTTAACCGGCTTTATTTTAGTAAAAATTTAAGTCTCATTTTTTATTAATTACAAATATATTTAAGTATCAACTAAGAAACTATTTTAAGCCTTTTATCCGAATGTAAAAGTTATGAAAAAAAACTATTAATTAAAATAGTATGAGCTAAGATTAGCATCTGAATCAATTTAGCGGGAAACCACAAATATTTGTAATTTTTCGTGCGTTTTTAGTGCGTTGTTAATATTGCAAAATAAAAAAAAAATTAGTTTATCTAAATAATTTCGCAAATGACGTCATAGCGGGATTGCCAATTTTTTTTTTTATAACGGGGCGTGTCAAAACTGGTAAAGTATTTTCTCCTTCTTAAAATAAAAAATAATGAATATAATAGATGGCTTTTTAAATTGCTAAAATGCTCTAAAAATAAATACAGCTTTATCTTTGTATTTGTTTATTTAATATTTTTTTTACTCCTTATTAATTCCTTTAAAAAAACGTGTTTGAAATTTATAAAGAAATAAAAAAAAACTTAACAATCATATATACTTTTTATACAAAAATGCCGTTAAATTCAATCAGTGCTGTGAAACTACATACACAAATAGAATTAGCTAATGCTCTTATAACTCATCCAAGAAAGAACAAAGAATGTAAAATGAAATAAAAAGTGTATCCAGAGTTATTTACACGAAGGCATAAATTGGTTATCCATAGTACTTTCCCCAAAATTTTCAATATGTTCCCATTATTCTGTAATAAATTTCTTATAAGGTGTCACATTCTGTATTAAATAGTTTGGCAAGTCATCTATGTTCTGGAAACTTAAACAGCCTATGAGATCCTGAAATTGGCTTTTTTTTTCATGATGAACCTACGCAATTACAAATACAACATCTTAAATAAATTTAATACATATTAATATAAAATAATTTGGGCTGATCAATTTTTTGAATAGCTTTTCACATGACATTCTTTTTATTTATACTAACAATTGAATAATTTACCTTTCTCGAGAACAACAATCTATTACATCAACAATTCCCCAAATGTAATAGCTCAAGGCCAATTGGCCCAAACACTGTATATGTGAAAATTTGACGATTTTGGCAACCACCATTGTCGACATTTCTCATGGCCCTGCGTACTTGTTTAAAACTTAGAATAAACAAGTGAACTCTTACATGTTTTTGCAGAAACATTTGTGTGTCCGTCAGGAAAATTTAAGTGTAACAGTACTGGAATATGCCGTTCAAAGTATGATGTCTGTGACGGAAAGAACAACTGCGGCGACAACTCGGATGAAGCTAATTGTCGTAAGCTAATAATTACATTCTATATTTTATTATAATAACTTAAGAACAGTGATCCAAGATGTTGTTACATATAGGGCATATATATACAAAAGAATGAGCTATACAAACATAACAGCAAATAAGGAACAGATTTAAGTACGTTCGGATTCCTAAAAACAATTCCTTTAGAACAGTGGTCCAAGATGTTGTACCATCCATATATATATATATATATATACATGTACGTATAAATATATTGACGTAACACCAAAGAAGCGAAAAGATTTAAGTACGTTCAGATTCCCAAAAACAACCATAGTTTTTTCTATTATTTTACAGCAATCGAATACATTAAATGCGCATAAAATATGTTAATCTCGCTTTTATCTTAGTATAACTAATTTTGTCTTAACAATTTTTGGATTTCCTATTCACATGACATTTATTTCTTTGTTATAACAATTAAAAATAATTTACCTTTTTCGAAACCAACACTCTAATCCATCAACAATTTCCCAAATGTACTTGCTCAAGGCCAATTGGCCCAAACACTGTATATGTGAAAAATTAACAATTTTGGCAACCATCATTGTCGACTTTTCTCATGGCCCTGCCTACTTGTTTAAAACTTAGAACAAAAAAATTAAATCTTACATGTTTTTGCAGAAACATATGTGTGTCCGACAGGAACATTTAAGTGTAACAGAACTGGAATATGCCTATTTCAGTATTTTGTCTGTGACGGAAATAACAACTGTGACGATAACTCAGATGAAGCTAATTGTCGTAAGCAAACAATTACATTAAATATTTTAATATAATAACGTAAGAACAGTGATCCAATATGTTTTTCCATATAGGGCCAATATATACAAAAGAATGAACTATACTGACATAACAGCAAATAAGCGAACAGATTTAAGTACGTTCGGTTTCTTAAAAACAATTAGCGTTATATTCTATTATTTTACGGAAATCGAATAAATTTAAATTCGCATCAAATATTTTTAACACGCTTTTATTTTAGTAAAAATGTAAGTATTATTTGTTTAAATGACAAACACTTTTAAGTATCAACAAAGGAGCTATTTTACGCATTTTGTCTGAATATGAAAGTTGTGAATAAAACTATTAAAAAAATACTATGATCCAAGACTTGCAACTGACTCACATTAACCGGGAAACCTACACATCTGCAAATCTTAGTGTGCTTTTTGTGCGTTGTTAATATTTAGAAATAAAAATAACATTAATTTAAAGTAATTAATTACGCAAATGACCTTATTGCGGAATTTCCTATTTAATCCACACCTCTAAGTTTCTTTGATTTTATAACTTTGCGTAACAAAACAGGTAATATATTTCCCCTTCTTAAAAGTAAAATTAATAAATATAATAGATGGCTTTTTAAATTGCTAAAATGTTCTAAAAATAAATACAACTTTATCTTTGTATTTTTAACATTAAATAATTTTCACTCCTTATTATATCTAAAACAAATCGTATACGAAATTAATAAAGTAATAAAAAAACTTTACATATACAAAAAAAGCCGTTTAATGCAATCAGTGCAGCGAAACTACATATCTAAGAAGAATTAACTAATACACTTATCAAACATCAAAAAAAGAACAAAGTATGTGAAATGAAATTTAAAAAGTTTATCCACAGTTAATTACATGAAGACATAGTGCTTTACTGCACGGTGTAGATATGTTCCCATTATTCTGTATTAAATGACTCATAAGGTGTCATAATCCTGTATTAGATAGTGTAACAAGTCATCTATGTTCTGGAACCTTAAAAAAGCCATTACATAGGGGAAATCGGCTTGAATGTTCATGATTAATCTATGTATTCGTAAATACAACATTTAAATAAATTTAAAACATTATTTAAAAAAAAAAATTTTTGGCTTTTATTTTTGGAAAAGATTTCACATGACAAATGTTTTCTTATTCTAAAACTTAAATAGTTTAACTTTCTCGAGACCAAAAATTTAATACATCAACAATACCCAAATGTAATAGTTCAAGGAAAATAGGCCCAAGCCCTGTATATGTGAAAAACGATTTTGACACCCACCATTGTCGATCGTTCTCTCGGCCCTGCGTACTTGTTTAAAACTTAGAATAAACAAGTTACCTTTTACATGTTCTTTGCAGAAACATATGTGTGTCCGTCAGAAAAACTTAAGTGTAACAGAACTGGAATATGCCTATCACAGCATTTTGCCTGTGACGGAGAAAGGGACTGCGACGATAACTCGGATGAAGCTAATTGTCGTAAGGAAAATTACATTCTATCTTTTACTTTAATAACGTAGAGATCAGTGATCCAAGATGTTGCACCATATATATATACATATATTTATATATATATATATATTTATATATATTTATATATATATATATATATATATATATATATATATATATATATATATAATGAGCTTTATTGACATAACGATAACGAAGAAGCGAAAACATTTAAGTACGTTCGGATTCTTAAAACAATCATAGTTGTTTTCTTATATTTAACGGAAATTGAATAAATTTATATGCGCATAAAATATTTTTAATCGGCTTTATTTTAGTAAAAATTTAAGTGTTATTTTTTATCAATTACAAATATATTTAAGTATCAACTAAGACACTATTTTAAGCCTTTTGTCAGAATGTAAAAATTATGAAAAAAAACTATTAATTAAAATAGTATGAGCTAAGATTAGCATCTGAATCAATTTAGCGGGAAAACCCAAACATTTGTAATTCTTCGTGCGTTTTTTGGTGCGTTGTTAATATTGCGAAATAAAAATAAAATTAGTTTTATCTAAATAATTACTCAAATGACGTCATAGCGGGATTGCCAATTTTAGCAACAGGTCTAATTTTTTTTTTTTTTTTTTAACGGGGCGTATCAAAACTGATAAGTATTTTCTTTTTCTTAAAATAAAAATTAATGAATAAAATAGATGGCTTTTTAAATTGCTAAAATGTTCTAAAAAAAAATACAACTTTATCTTTGTATTTTTTTAATTTTAGCAAAAGGTCTAATTTTTTTTTTTTTTTTTTAACGGGGCGTATCAAAACTGATAAGTATTTTCTTCTTCTTAAAATAAAAATTAATGAATATAATAGATGGCTTTTTAAATTGCTAAAATGTTCTAAAAATAAATACAGCTTTATCTTTGTATTTTTTTATTTTATAATTTTTTACTCCTTATTATTCCTTTAAAAAAAGTATTTGAAATTTATAAAGTAATAAAAAAAACTTAACAATCATATATACTTTTTATACAAAAATGCCGTTAAATTCAATCAGTACAGTGAAACTACATATCCAAATAGAATTAACTAATGCACTTATAACTCATCCAAGAAAGAACAAAGGATGTAAAGTAAAAAAAAAAGTGTATCCAAGGTTATTTACACGAAGGCATAAATTGGTTATCCATAGTACTTTCCCAGAAGGTTTCAATATGTTCCCATTATTCTGTATTACATTTCTTATAAAGTGTCACATTCCGTATTAAATAGTTTAGCAAGTCATCTATTTTCTGGAAACATAAAAGGCCCAAGAGATCCTAAAAAAATGGCTTGAATTTTCATGATGAAAATACTTAATAACAAATACAACATCTGAAATGAATTTAATACATATTGATATACAATAATTTGGGCTGATCAATTTTTGGAATAGCTTTTCACATGAAATTCCTTTTTTTATTCTAACAATTGAATATTTTACCTTTTTCGAAACCAACACTCTTAATACATCAACAATTCCCCAAATGTACTTGCTCAAGGCCAATTGGCCCAAAGACTGTATATGTGAAAAATTAACGATTTTGGCAACCATCATTGTCGACATTTCTCACGGCCCTGCGTACTTGTTTAAAACTTAGAACAAAAAAGTTAAATCTTACATGTTTTTGCAGAAACATTTGTGTGTCCACAAGAAAAATTTAAGTGTAACAGTACTGGAATATGCCTATTTCAGTCTTCTGTCTGTGACGGAAAGAACAACTGTGACGATAACTCGGATGAAGCTAAATGTCGTAAGCAAACAATTGCATTAAATATTTTATTATAATAACGTAAGAACAGTGATCCAAGATGTTGTTCCATATAGGGCATATATATACAAAAGAATAAGCTATACTGACATAACAGCAAATAAGCGAACAGATTTAAGTACGTTCGGATTCCTAAAAACAATTATAGTTATATTCTATTTTTTTACGGAAATGGAATAAATTTAAATTCGCATCAAATTTTTTAAACACGGCTTTATTTTAGTAAAAATGTAAGTATTATTTGTTTAAATTGAAAATACATTTAAGTATCAACAAAGGAGCTATTTTACACATTTTGTCCGAATGTAAATGTTATGAAAAAAACTATTTAAAAAAATAGTATGATCCAAGACTTGCAACTGATTCACATTACCGGGAAACCTACACATCTGCAAATCGTGTTTTTGTGCGTTGTTAATATTTAGAAATAAAAATAACATTAATTTAAACTAATTAATTACGCAAATGACCTTATTGCTAGATTGCCTATGTTATCCACACCTCTAAGTTTTTTTGATTTTATAACTATGCGTAACAAAACTGGTAATATATTTTCCCCTTCTTAAAAGAAAAATTAATAAATATAATAGATGGCTTTTTAAATTGCTAAAATGTTCTAAAAATAAATACAGCTTTATTTTTGAATTTTGTTTATTTAATAAATTTTTACTCCTAATTATTCCTTTAAAAAAAAGTATTTGAAATTTATTAAGTAATAAAAAAAAAACTTAAACATTACATATACTTTTTATAAAAAATGCCGTTAAATTCAATCAGTGCAGTGAAACTACATATCCAAATAGAATTAACTAATGCACTTATGACTCATCCAAGAAAGAACAAAGGATGTAAAATGAAAAAAAAAACGTGTATCCAAGGTTATTTACACGAAGGCATAAATTGGTTATCCATAGTACTTTCCCGGAAGGTTTCAATATGTTCCCATTATTCTGTATTACATTTCTTATAAGGTGTCACATCCAGTATTAAATAGTTTAGCACGTCATCTATTTTCTGGAAACATAAACAGCCCAAGAGATCCTAAAAAAATGGCTTGAATTTTCATGATGAACCTACACAATAACAAATACAACATCTGAAATGAATTTAATACATATTGATATACAATAATTTGGGCTGATCAATTTTTGGAATAGCTTTTCACATGAATTTCTTTTTTTTATTCTAACAATTGAATAATTTACCTTTTTCGAAACCAACACTCGTAATACATCAACAATTCCCCAAATGTACTTGCTCAAGGCCAATTGGCCCAAAGACTGTATATGTGAAAAATTAACGATTTTGGCAACCATCATTGTCGACCTTTCTCACGGCACTGCGTACTTGTTTAAAACTTAGAACAAAAAAGTTAAATCTTACATGTTTTTTGCAGAAACATATGTGTGTCCGCCAGAAAGATTTAAGTGTAACAGTACTGGAATATGCCATTCAAAGTATTATGTCTGTGACGGAAAGAACAACTGCGGCGACAACTCAGATGAAGCTAATTGTCGTAAGCAAATAATTACATTCTAAATTTTATTATAATAACGTATAAATATACTGACGCGAAAAGAAGCGAAAACATTTAAATACGTTCAGATTCCTAAAAACATTCATAGTTTTTTCTATTATTTTACGGCAATCGAATACATTAAATGCGCATAGAATATGTTAAACTCGCTTTTATCTTAGTATAACTAATTTTGTCTTAACAATTTTTGGATTTCCTTTTCACGTGACATTTGTTTACTTTGTTATAATAATTAAAAATAATTTACCTTTTTCGAAACCAACACTCTAATCCATCAACAATTTCCCAAATGTACTTGCTCAAGGCCAATTGGCCCAAAGACTGTATATGTGAAAAATTAACGATTTTGGCAACCATCATTGTCGACATTTCTCACGGCCCTGCGTACTTGTTTAAAACTTAGAATAAACAAGTGAACTCTTACATGTTTTTGCAGAAACATTTGTGTGTCCGCCAGAAACATTTAAGTGTAACAGTACTGGAATATGCATATTTCAGTATTTTGTCTGTGACGGAAACAACAACTGTGACGATAACTCGGATGAAGCTAATTGTCGTAAGCAAACAATTACATCAAATATTTATTATAATAACGTAAGAACAGTGATCCAAGATGTTGTTCCATATAGGGCATCTTTATACAAAAAGAATGAGCTATACTGACATAACAGCAAATAAGCGAACAGATTTAAGTACGTCGGATTCCTAAAAACAATTATAGTTATATTCTATTATTTTACGGACATTGAAAAAAAATAAATTCGCATAAAATATTTTTCACACGCTTTTATTTTAGTAAGAATGTAAGTATTATTTGTTTAAATGACAAACACATTTAAGTATCAACAAAGGAGATATTTTACGCATTTTGTCCGAATGTGAAAGTTATGAATAAAACTATTAAAAAAATACTATGATCCAAGACTTGCAACTGACTCACATTAACCGGGAAACCTACACATCTGCAAATCGTAGTGTGTTTTTTGTGCGTTGTCAATATTTAGAAATAAAAATAACATTAATTTAAACTATTTAATTACGCAAATGACCTTATTGCGGGATTGCCTATTTTATCAACACCTCTAAGTTTCTTTGATTTTATAACTTTGCGTAACAAAACAGGTAATATATTTCCCCTTCTTAAAAGGAAAATTAATAAATATAAGAGATGACTTTTTAAATTGCTAAAATGTTCTAAAATTAAATACAACTTTATCTTTGTATTTTTAACATTAAATAATTTTCACTCCTTATTATATCTAAAAGAAATTGTATACGAAATTAATAAAGTAATAAAAAAAATTTACATATACAAAAAAAGCCGTTTAATGCAATCAGTGCAGCGAAACTACATATCTAAGTAGAATTAACTAATACACTTATAACACATCCAGAAAAGAACAAAGTATGTGAAATGAAATTTTAAAAAGTTTATCCACAGTTAATTACATGAAGACATAGTGTTTGCCTGCACGGTGTAGATATGTTCCCATTATTCTGTATTAAATGACTCATAAGGTGTCATAATCCTGTATTAGATAGTGTAACAAGTCATCTATGTTCTGGAACCTTAAAAAGACCATTACTATTAAGACATAGGGAAAATCAACTTGAATTTTCATGATCAACGTATGTAGTCTTAAATACCAAATCTGAAATAAATAAATTTAAAACATTATTTTAAAAAAAATATTTTGTGCTTTTATTTTTGGAAAAGCTTTTCACATGACATATGTTTTCTTTATTTTAAAACTTAAATACTTTAACTTTCTCGAGACCAAAAATTTAATACATCAACAATTCCCAAATGTAATAGCCAAAGGCCTGTATATGTGAAAAACAATTTTGACACCCACCATTGTCGATCTTTCTCACGGCACTGCGTACATGTTTAAAACTTAGAATAAACAAGTGAACTCTTACATGTTTTTTTTTCAGAAACATATGTGTGTCCGTCAGGAAAATTTAAGTGTATCAGTACTGGAATATGCCGATCACAGGATTATGTCTGTAACGGAAACAACGACTGCGACGATCACTCGGGTGAAACTAATTGTCGTAAGGAAACAATTACATTCTATCTTTTATTATAATAACGTAAGAACAATGATCCAAGATGTTGTATCATATATATATATATTATAGCCTAACTGCCTACAGGCCTTGAAAGTATAGTATTTTAAGTATAGGCCTAGCCCTACCCCAACTCATTATTTGTGGGACACATTATTTGTTATTTTTAATGATATTTTAATGAATTTTATGATTCTTAATGCATAGATTTATCAAAAATGTATAAAAAAATAGTCACTTAACTTTCATATTGCAATATCCTATATTTAATCACATGTCACAATATTTCACAAGAGAATTATTAAAAAATCCTTGGTATTCTGAAAGAAAGAACACACTTTCTGCCACAATAGTCCAAGATTTACTTAAGATATTATTAATAATATTAAAGAACAATCACAAAAACTTAAACTTAACTCAATCAAATGACTAGAACTTATTTTATATTGTATAAACCACCAAAGTTTATTCTATCAATGCTTGCTAATTTGTGAAACAAGATTACTAACGTAAAAAATGACATACTATTTTGTGTCACATTTAGACATTCATATAATAAGTAACTAAAAAACATGTATAGAAAATGGTTAAATAAAAAGTGTATTCGTAAATTTTAACTAAAAGAAACAATTACTCCATTATTATTAGTTTATTCTTATAAATGTCAAACAATTCTACAGAAAATTTGAAATTTATATGTAAAGAATATTATTATTATTATGATTTTTGGTAAATTTCAAAAAATGTATATTTAAACAAAATTAATTAATTACAAATAAGCGACCAGTTAGCATATTTATACATTTTTTTAAAAGGAAAAAATCAAGATTTTTATTTTTTATTTTTGCGGAATATTAACAAACACTAACTTATTTTGTGTGGCTTTATTTAGAAGTACTCTTATTTAACTATGTTCCTGTGAATAATATATTTTTGTCTCATTTTAAAATTAAAATAAATGCTTTCACAAAAAAAAAGCAAACTGATGTTCACGAAATGTGGACGAAAATCCCATTCTAAAAAAAGTGCCTTTGAGGTCTTTACTAAAATAATCATAACTTTTGAACCAATTGAACTAGAAAGTTGATCTTGGTGTTTTTGTAATCTATTTTCCAGGTTCTATATAGCTGTAGTTTTTTTATATTTTTAAAAATGTTTTGAAATTTTCATCAAAGTGTCAATAATATATACGTATAAGAATGAGCGATGCTGACATAAGGCCAACGAAGCAAAAAGATTTAAGTACTTTCGGATTCCTAAAAACAATCATAGTTATTTTCTATTATTTTACAGAAATCGAATACATTTAAATGCGCATAAAATATTTTAACCCACTTTTATTTTAGCAAAAGTTTAAGTATTATTTTTACAATTACAAATACATTTAAGTATCAACTCCATCCATCCCTGTGGCGCTACAGCCCATGTAGGGCTTTGGCCAGCCTCACTACTTCCTTCCCCTTAGACCTAACTAATGCCTTTCTTTTCCATGCTTGGAGTTTCAGCTGCTGTAGATCTTTTTCTACATCATCTATCCACCTAAGCCTAGGTCTGCCTTTGAGCCTTTTTTCTCTGAGGTATTGGTGATGTACCCTCTTCGTTCCTCTGTCATTGGCATTCTCTCTAGGTGTCCTGCCAAGCGTAGCATGCCTCTTTTTATTTCTGCCACTATAGTGGGATCCTGATATAGACTGTATAATTCCTGGTTGGTTCGTATTCTCCATCTATATTCATCCTTTGTTGGTCCATATATTTTCCTGAGAGCTTTCCTCTCCCATGTATTTAATAGGTTTTCTGCTGTTTTTGTTAGGATCCAAGTTTCACTTGCATATGTTACAACTTGTCTGATCACAGTTTTATAAATAGTTTTTCTTTGTTTCTCTTGTAATGTTTTTACTTTTGAGTATTTTCTGACTACTGAAGTATGCCCTGTTTCCGGCTGATATTCTTTTTTTTTTGTTTCTGTTAGTAATTCGTTTCTTTCATTTAACAAGGATCCTAGGTATTTGAATTGATTTACTTTTTCAAAAGTTTGGTTTCTAATTTTAATTGTTTCATCATTTTGTTCCTCTCTTATCATGGTCATGTATTTTGTTTTTTGGTTGTTAACTTCCAGCCCTGCTTGTAAAGATGCGTCTTCTAATTCAAAAAAGGATTTTGATAATATGTCTTTAATACTTTTACCTAGAAGTGCTATGTCATCGGCATATGCAAGATACTGAAGTTGTTGGTTGTAGAGTGTACCCGTTGGTTGTGGGTCTTGAGTTTCCTTGAGTGTCAATGTGTATGTTTCTAATAACTCTCTCCAATGTTAGGTTAAAGAGCATACAAGACAGTGAGTCTCCCTGTCTTAGGCCTCGTCTAATATGAAATTCCCTTGAATATTCTCCTTCAATCTTGATTTTGCTTTTTGAGTTGTTAAGTGTTACATAATGTATTAGCCTTGTCAGTTTGTTGGGTATCCCAAACTCCTGCAGAGTCTCATATAACTAGTTTCTTTTGATGCTGTCATAGGCCATTTTATAGTCGACATAGAGTTGATGTACTGGTATATTAAATTCATAGCATTTCTCTAATAGGCATCTGATGGTGAAAATCTGATCAGTCGTTGATCTGTTAGGCCTGAATCCGCATTGTTAATCACCTAGTATTTCTTCAGTGTAAGGTTGTAGTCTTTTGGCAATAAGTTTCGTCAGTATTTTGTATGTAACATTTAATAGGGAGATTCCTCTGTAGTTTGTGAGCTGAAGTTTGGAGTCTTTCTTGTGTATTGGGGTTATTAATGATGTTTCCCATTCTGTCGGGATTTTCTCCTCTTGCCAAATTTTAGTTATAAGTTTATGTATCTTATTGTGTAGTTCTTTTCCTCCATATTTAATCAGATCTGCTGTGATAAGGTCTTGTCCGGGGGCTTTGTGATTTTTCATGGAATAAATTACTTCTTTGGTTTCTTCTAAGGTTGGGCATTGTATAAACGGGTCCGGTACTCCCTGTGGGAGTTGATAATCTTCTTCTTGTCTATTGTCTGCATTCAGTATGTCCTCAAAATATTCAGCTCACCTCTCCAATACCTTACAATTTTCCGTGATTAATTCTCCATTGTGGCTCTCACACACTTGCGGTCTGGCTTGGTATCCATTCTTTTCATCTTTTATATTCATGTACATTCCTCTTATATTTCCCTCTCTTGATAAATGTTCTATTTACTTTAGTTTTTTCTTTTCCCATTCCCTCTTTTTCTTCCTAAACATTTGTGTTGCTTTCCTTCTGGCTTCCTTGTATGTTTGTGTTGTCTTTCTGGTTTCCCTTTGTAACATGATCATTCGTGCTTTGTTTCTTTCTTCCACAGTCTCTCTGCATTCATTGTCGTACCAGCCTTCTCTATTGTTGGCTTGCTGAAATCCCACTACTTTTTCTGCTGATCTTTTAATGGCATTTTTTTGCCTATCCCACTGATCATGTATGTTGTTTTCCCCATTTATTTCCTCGTGCGATGCTTCTAATTGTGCTTCTACTTCATTCTGGTAAGCTTTTGCAGTTAATGGGTCTTTGGGCAGCTTTTAGTAATCGTATCGTATCTCTCTTTGATTACGACCATTGTGAACTAAGCTTATCCTCTGCCTCTATTTCACCCTAACAAGTAGATGGTCTGAGTGCATCTGCTCCACTAAGGCTTCTCACATCTAATTAAGTATCAACTAAGGAACTATTTTAAAAGCACTTTATCAAAATGTAAAAAGTTATGAAAGAAACTATTAATCAAAATAGTATGATCTAAGATTTAGTTAACTAATTATTGATCTAGGATTTGCATCTTAATCAGATTTATCGGGAAAACCCAACCATTTGTAATTCTTCGTGCGTTTTTAGTGCGTTATTAATATTGCGAATTAAAAATAAAATTTATTTGATCTAAATAATTTACGCAAATGACGTCATGGCGGGATTGCATATTTTAGCCATAGCTCTAACTTTCTTTTATATTTTATAACTGTGCGTGTCAAAACTGGTAATTTATTTTACCCTTCTTAAAAGTAAAATTAATGAATATAATGGATGGCTTTTTAAATTACTAAAATGTTCTAAAATTAAATACAACTTTATCTTTATATTTTTATCATTTAATAATTTTCATCTCTTTCTTATTTCTAAAAAAAAAAAGTAATATGAAATTTGAAAAGTATTTTTTTTAACTTTTACATATACTTTTAATACAAAAATGCGGTTTAATGCAATCAATGAAGCGAAACTACATTTCCAAATAGAATTAACTAATGTACCTATCACTCATCCAAATAAGAAAAAAAATTAGTAAAATAAAAACAAAGTTCATCCACAGTTATTTACACAGAGGCGAAATTGGTTATTCATAGTACTTTACAGGAAGGTGTAGATATATTCCCATTATTCTGTATTAAATGACTTAAAGGGTAGATAGTTTAGCCATTCATTTATGTTTGGAACCTTAAAAAGGCCATTACTATTAAGAGATAGGGAACATTGGCTTAAATTTGATGATAAACTTATGTATTCATAAATACAAAATCTGAAATAAATTTAATACATTAAGATAAAAAATGTTTTGGGAATTAGCCTTTTTTTGGAATTGCTTTTCACATGACATGTCTTTTCTTTATTCTATTGAATTATTTACCTTTTCTCAAGACCACCAATCTAATACATTAACGATTCCACAAATGTAATGGCTTGTTTAAGTGAAAAATTGACGATTTTGGTAACCATTGTCGACCTTTCTCACTGGCGCTGCATACTCGTTTAAAACTTAGAATAAACAAGTTACCCTTACATGTTTTTTGCAGAAACATATGTGTGTCCATCAGAGAAATTTAAGTGTAACAGAACTGGAATATGCCTACCACAGTCTTATGTCTGTGACGGAGAGAGCGACTGCTCCGATCACTCGGATGAAGCAAATTGTCGTAAGCACACAAGAACAGTGATCCAAGATGTTCGACTATATATATATATATATATATATATATATATATATATATATATATATATATATATATATATAAGAATAAAAAATACTGACGAAAGAACAAAAAAGAAAAGAAATATATATATATATATATATATATATAAATATATATATATATATATATATATATATATATATATATAAGAATAAGCCATACTGACGTAAGAACAAAAAAGCGAAGAGATTTAAATACGTTCGGCTTCCTAAAAACAATCACGGTTATTTTATATTATTTTACTGAAATCGAAAAAAAATTAAATGCGCATAATATATTTTTTAACCCACTTTTATTTTAATATAAGTTTAAGTATTATTTTTATAGTTTACAAATAAAATTAAGTATCAACAAAGGAACTATTTGAAGCATTTTATCCGAATGTAAAAGTTCTGAAAAAAACTAGTAATCAAAATAGAATGATCAAAGATTTGCATCTTAATTCCATTTATCGGGAAAATTCAAACATCTGTAATTATTAGGGGCCGTCCATAAAGTACGTCACGCTATTTTTGAGCATTTTTACCCCCCTCCCCCTGTCACAAACTGTCACAAATCTCGGACTCCCCCCCTAAAGGGCCGTCCATAAAGTACGTCACGCTCCAGAGGGGCCAGGGGTTGTAAGAAAGTGTGACAGTTTGTGACAGGGGGGAGTGGGGGTCAGGCCATGTGCGTCGTCACACATTTATTTTTATTACATTTTTTTTGTAATTTTTTTAAAGTAGGATTTAACAGCTTTAAAAATCATTTTCAAAAATTGTGTGAAACATTTGATTTAGTTTTATGTCAAAATAGCATGAAATGCGCATCTCCTGAATGTGTGGTTCACGATTCCACTCACTACGAAGCCTTGTTTTATGTATAGCTTGCCGAGATCAACGGGAGTTTTCAAAGTGCAACCGTATGATCATTATTGTTCATCTTTGAAGACCACCTTACATGATCGAATTTGCAAAGTATGTCACTTATATTTTGCCTCACAAATAATGTCGAAGAAACATGCAGGACAATAGAGAGCTCGGGCTCGGGAGAATGTGCCAACCCAAACTGTTCCAGAATCAAGTAATCAACTCAGATAAAACGCATCAGTCCTTTGAGAATCGCTGCTAAAAGGCACTGAGAACTCATGGCAGTCATTGCCATAAGAGAAAATGCACATTCAGAGGATGTTGAGTGGCTAGATGAGGATGAAGTTGATATGTCTGCAATTATCCTTCCAGGAAACGAAGATGGGGAAAGATTGATGTCAGTCGTAACTATGGATGAACACTTCACTTCACCATGGATGGATGTTGTCCAGTGAATATTTTTGAATTAAACATAATTCACAGGCCCCTAATAAACAGATTCAATAAAGCACAGGAGTTTGCCACATAATTTGTCAATCTAGTCTTTTTTTAGTCGAATTGTTTTGTTTCCTTTTTATTTTTTGATCACTGGGTGAGGTCAAGTTTCGCTAACTTACTTCTTATCTTGTGTAAAAAAGATTTCTTCGGAAATTAACTAAAACTTGACCTCACCTTTTGTAACTGAAAAAGCACCAGATAAATGATTTGTTTTATAAAATTGCCTAGTCTTATTTTGCAATTTTTCTTTTCAAATTTAATCTCGATTGAGTTACGGCTTCAATGAATAACTGTGACAACTGTTGACAATTAACTATTATGTGATAGTTCTTTTTAGTGGAAATTTTATATTTTAATACGGTTTAACAGTGAAGTGTGTTTTAGATTAAATTTTAATTAGGTGTTAATTTTAAAAAGATGGTGTTCGAAAGTGTGGCGTACTTTTGGTCCGAGATTTGTGACAGTTTATGACAGGGGGAGGAGGGTTAAAAATGGTCAAAAAAGCGTGACGTACTTTATGGACGGTCCCTAAAGTACGTCACACTTTTGAACACATTGTTAAAAAAATTAACATCTAATTAAAACTTAATTTTAAAACTCATTTCACTATTAAACTGTATTAAAATATAAAATTTCCACTTAATTTCCACTTTCACATTATTAAAATGACTTTAATAGTAGAATAGTTAATTGTCAACAGTTGTCACAGTTGTTCATTGAAGTAGTAACTAAATCTAGATTGCATTTGAAAACAAAAATTGCAAAAAATTAGATTAGAGAATTATATAATACAAATCATTTATCTGCTGCTTTTTCATTTACAATAGGTGAGGTCAAGTTTTAGATAATATTCGAATTATGCAATCCTTTTACACAGGCTAGAAGTAGATAAGCGAAACTTGATCTCACCCAGTGATTAAATAATGAAAAGGACAGCAACATATTTATACAGCAGACAACATAGAAATACTAATATATCAGGCATGACGAAAGCAAGGCTATACATTAAACAAGGCTTAGCAACAGCATACTGGCGCTCCTAGCGAGAAGAATAGTGAACAACTCATTCAGGAGATACGCATTTCATGCTATTTTGACATAAAACTAATTCAAATGTTTCACAAAATTTTTTTAAAAATTATCTCTAAAGCTATTAAATTACACCAAAAAAAAAATTAATCAGAAATAAAATTTTTAAAAATCAATGTGTGACGTCACACATGGCCTGTCAAAAACTGTCACACTTTCTGAAACCACCTCCCCCACTCTGGCGCGTGACGTACTTTATGGACCGCACCTTACTGTGTTTCAGTGCGTTGTTAATATTGCGAAATAAAATTAATTTCATCTAAATAATTACCCAAATGAAATCATAGCGGGATTTCCTATTTTAACCACAGCTCTAAGTTTATTTGATTTTATAACTGTGCGTGACAAAACTGGTAATGTATTTTCACCTCCTTAAAAGTAAAATTCATGAATATAATAGATGGCTTTTTAAATTGCTAACACTAACATGTTTTAAAAGTATGTAAAATTTTATCTTTGCATTTTGAATATTTAATAATTTTTTACGCCTTATTATTTCTTGAAACAAACTTACATGAAATTTAAAAAGAAATAAAAAAAACAACAACCTTTACATATTTTTGTATACATAATGCCGTTTAATGCAATCAGTGCAGCGAAACTACACATCCAAATAGAAATAACTAATGCACTTATCACTCATCCAAATAAGAACAAAATATGTAAAATGAAAACAAAAACAAAAACAAACAAACAAACTTTATCCACAGTTAAAAGGAGGCGTAATTTGCTATCCATAGTACTTTACCAAAAGGTGTAGATATGTTCCTATTATTCTGTATCAAATGACTTATAAGGAGTCACAATTCTGTTTTAGAAAGTGTGGCAAGTAATGAATGTTCTGTAACCTTAAACATTCCATTACTATTAAGAGATAGGGAAAATTGGCTTAATTTTGATGATGAACTTATGTATTCATAAATACCACATCTGAAATAAATTTAATACATTGTCATAAAATATATTTTAAACGTATCAATTTTTTAAAATGCTTTTCACATGACCTTTGTTTTCTTTATTTTAACAATTTAATAATTAACCTTCCACGAGACCAACCATCTAATATATCAACAACTCCCAAAATGTAATAGCTCAAGGAAAATTGGCACAAAAATTGTATATGTAAAAAATTGACGATTTTGGCACCCGTCATTGTCGACCTTTCTCACGGCCCTGCGTACTAATGAAAAACTTAGAATACACAAGTTAACTCTTACATGTTTTTTGCAGAAACATATGTGTGT
Source organism: Lymnaea stagnalis (assembly GCA_964033795.1). Classification (NCBI taxonomy): domain Eukaryota; kingdom Metazoa; phylum Mollusca; class Gastropoda; family Lymnaeidae; genus Lymnaea; species Lymnaea stagnalis. The sequence goes on along the minus strand of CAXITT010000341.1, from coordinate 293,734 downwards.
CCGTTAGGAACATTTAAGTGTAACAGTACTGGAATATGCCTATCACAGGAATATGTCTGTAACGGAGACAACGACTGCGATGATCCCTCGGATGAAGCTTATTGTCGTAAGCAAACAATTACATTCTAATTTTATTTATTATAATAACGTAAGACTAATGATCCAAGATGTTGTACCATATATATATTTTTATATATTTATTTATTTATTTATATAAGAATAAGCTATGCTGACATCCTAAAAAAATTATAGTTATTTTCTATTATTTTACGGAAATCGATTAAATTTAAATGCGCTTTTAAGATATTTTAAAACCGCTTTTATTTTAGTAAAAGTTTTTGTATTATTTGTATGAATTACAAATATATTTTAAAAAATCAATGTGTGACGTCAGACATGGCCTGTCAAAAACTGTCACACTTTCTGAAACCACCTCCCCCACAACTGAGGTACTATTTCAAGAATTTTATCCGAATGTAAAATTTATGAAAAAAACTGTTCATCAAAATAGAATGATCTAAGATTTGCATATTTTAAGATTTATTAATCAACATATAATGATCTAATATTTGCATCTGAATCACACTTATCGAGAAAACCCAAATATCTGTAATTATTTGTGTGTTTTGAGTGCGTTAATAATATTGCAAAATTAACATATAATTTACTAGAATAAATGACCCGATTTTATCGGGATAATAATGATAGGTCCTTTGCGTACATTACTAAGTGCTATTGCAAAAATGTTTCACTAAAAATAACTTTAAACATATAATGATATTAACATTTCAAACATCATTAAGTTTTGAGAAGCATTTATCTGCTATATAATATAAGCCTACCTTACTCCCTTTCACGCTCCTAAACTATTTTTCCCCTTAAACATAACCATAAAATACCCAGTCTAACTTATCTCTACTTATATCAATTTTGTCACTAAAGAATTTAATGGAGGGACAATTACTACGCTAGAGAAATACTTAAGATTTACCCCTTTTCGTACCCTTGAATTACAACTTATTTTCTCTAAAAATTGTTTTAAAAAACTATCCTTAAATTTACATCAAATAGTATATCTATATATATGATATAATTATATTTTATATGACAGTAATTCGATATATATTGATATCTTCATCAAAAATTAACATATTTATGCCTTTAAAAAATATATATATATTATCAGAGACTCGTAAAACAAAGAATTATTTGTATCTAAAGAAGAATCTCGCACACATTTTTCTCGCTTAAAAGAGACTTGGGTATCTTTAAAAAAAAATAAATGGTTAATATCATAAAATACACATCTCTTTACTTTCTGCAAAGTAAAAAATATATATATTTTAAGTTTTTGAGAGTAAATATTAACCCATCTATATTTTTCAAAATTAATTTTTCAAGTGTATAAAATAATTTGGGTTTTGATATTCATGAGTATAGTTATATAAATGTACCCACGATTTTCTTAACGCCATTGATTTTCTTAATTAAATATCTCTTTTTTCACAAATGTAATACCATAGGATTTAAATATATTGTCATCCACTTAAAAACGTACACCTCCTTTTTCCTACCACCGATATGAATGTATCAAAGGAGGTTATTTATTGATCAAATAAATTCATTCTCTTATTTTGAGGCGTAACTTTTATTGCCATGGGCAAAATGAAATTACCCATATGTGTAAACAGAGAATGTAAAATCTCATTTTTTTAAAAGGGAATACCATAGGAGTTAACGATGTTGTCATCCACTTAAAGCTATACAAATCTTATCTCCTACCTCCAACATGTATTTACCCAAGAAAATTAATTATTTATCAATCTCATTCCTTTGTTTTGAGACGTATCTTGTCTTTGTTTTAATTCAAGGGCACGAAAAGGGGTAAATCTAAAGTATTTCTCTAGCGTAGTAATTGTCCATCAATGTACTTCTTTAGTGACAAATGTTATATAATTAGTGATTATTTAGACTGGGTAATTTTAGGTCATGATTAAAAGGGACAAATGTAGTTTAGGAGCGTGAAAGGGAGAAGGGTAGGCGTATAATATATAGCAGATAAACACCTCTCAACATTAAATGATGATAGAAACGTAAAAATCATTATATTTTTAAAGTTATGGATTGTGATGATTTTTTACAATAGCAGTTAGAAATTATCGCAAAAACCTACCATTATTATACCGATAACATCGGGTTATTTATTCTAGTAATTGCCCTTGGCAAAATGAACTTACTCATTTCGTGAAAAGAATGTAACATCTTTTTTAATAAATAAAATCCCATAGCAGCTAATTATATTGTCATCCACGTAAACATTTAGACATCTTATTTCCTAACTCCGACATGTATTTATCCAAGAAGGTTAATTATTTATCAAATTCATTCCCGTAGTTTTAGACGTAACTTGTGCTGTCTTGGGCCAATTGAACTTATACATATTCGTAAAAAGAAAATGCAACATCTTTTTTTCACAAATGTAATACCATAGGATTTCAATATATTATCATCCTCGTAAAAATGTACACATCCTATTACCTACCTCCGATATGAATGTACCCAAGAAGGTTAATTATTTATCAAATTCACTACTTTATTTTGAGACGTATCTTGTGCTGCCTTGGGCAAAATGAACATACAAATATTTGTAAAAAGAGAAAGTGGCATACATTTTTTCACAAATATATTACCATATGAATTAAAAATATTGTCATCCTCGTAAAAATGTACACATCCTATATCCTACCTCAGATATGTATAGACCAAAGAAGGTTAATTATTTATCCAATTCATTTCTTTATTTTGAGACTTATCTTGTGCTGCCTGGGGCAAAGTGAAAAACCCATCACCACATGTATTTAAATAAATTTAGAAAATCTTTCATAGGATTGTAGTCCTTTCCATACCCAAAGTAACACATTTGCACTTCATATGTTTTGTTCTTATTTGTATAGAGTTATAAGTGGATTAGTGAGTGCTATTTGGCTATGGAAGTGCGCTGCACGTATTGGCTTTAACCGCATTTTCTTATTAGAATTATATTTAAAGGTTAGAATTTATAACGTTATAACTTTAATAAAAGTATATTTTTGGAATAAAAAAGGCAAAACTTTTTAAATGTTAAAATATTCAAAGCTAAAATGTGTGTGTGTTTTATTAACAATTGAAAAAGCAATCAAACAGGTTTTTACAATTATGTTTAAATCACTTCCTTTCTACTCCTCTTTACATTGTTTTTGTCTGGTTTTAGCGCCCTCTCCTATATTTCTTCTGTTTTAGTTAGGTTATGTATATTGATATTATGTAAATTTAATTTATACTTATTTAAATGTGTTTTGTTTGTTTGTACTGATGAAGGCATGTGCCGAAACGTTTAATTGTGTATAATGTATAATTATTATTAAAGCGTAACTTATATTGTTATATTGACACAATTTGTTCATGTCTTATTAATCTATTTTAAAGCTTTATCGCAGTCCAACACTTTTTTATTTTTAATACAATGATCAGTCCTTTAAATATGGTGGCTTCCATGGAAATAAACAAAACATTTTTGTGAATAATAAAGTTGTCTTAATATTTTTTTTATAATTTGTTTATACAATGCCTAGTGATAACAAATATTCAAAGAAACGAGCGTTTCATGAAATTAGATATACTAAGCCTAATATTGGACCCAATGAGATATTTTAAATGAAATAAATTAATCAAAACAATCTGATTTCATTGAATGGTTGAATATGACTTACTCCTGCCTTGACTTTGAATTTAGTGGTCTTGATACACGAAATGCCACGCCCACCCAGAACAAGTCAGAAATTAAATTGATAGACATGTATGGAGTAAATGGTTCTCATTTAGATTAAAGTGAAAATTAAGACATATGTAAATCATTTTATTAATTTTTAATGTTTATAATAACAGGGAATCAGCAGAGATTAATTTAATTAGGCAAATTTTTGAGAATTTTAAATTCCAATTATTTTTTAGTAAATTTTTAGATATGTATACCCAAAATACGAACGAATCGATGAATAATATTATATTGTGCCCTAAGAAAAAATAGCATGGTTTAAGAGCTGTCCACATTGGTGTTGACTTAGCAACCCTTCTTTTCAATTATGGATCTAAAGTATTGGAGGCTCCTCTAAGATTTTGAAGCTTTCCTTTGGACAGTTTACTTTCAAGTATTTCATTATTATGGGTGCAAAACGGATATCGAAGACACAAAAATCAAATGAATAAGTCCTTAGAAGAAAGAAGAAACAGAAGAAGGCTCAAATTTGGGTTTGCAGAGTCAAAAGTTGAAGCTAAATTGCATCCTTATCTTTCAGGGGGGTCATTAAAATTATAAAATTTATTTACTTAATGAACAAAATTATTGCGCGTTCATTCACAAAATTTCGACATTTAATTCACATAAAAAATGATAACTTTTTTAAATCTCAACCAATTTGTTTAAAAGTTTGCAAGATACTATATTGTATACTTGTCTATGTCAGCAATCAAGGATATTGTAATATATTAATAAGTACACATTTTACAATCCATCAAATTTTGATTTTAAAATGTCAAAATTAAGATACTTTGGGATGCTGTGATACAAAAAGTATTTAATAAATTATATTTTTCCTAGTTGTCACCAAAGCTAATCCATATTTCTATATGGTTAAAAATGTTAATAAATTTGAGCTTTAAAACATTCTAACTATTTTTTTTTTGTCTGACATCCCATTTTTCTTTTTTTTTTTTTCAATGTTAGCAAACTAATATGTTGCACTACTAAAGGTTATTTTATATGTTATTATGGTAGAACGACCATTCGTCTAGCGTCGGTAAAATTTTGACACTTGTAACTTAAATAGTTTGTTTTTTTTTTGGTGAATTTTTTAGAGTCGACCTGTGTTCAGGGTGTAATTTCAAACACATATGAAATGCTTAAAATAGTTCCTTAGTTGATACTTTAAATGTATTTGTAGATTTTAATAATAATATTTAAACTTTTACTAAAATAAAAGCGGATCTAAAATACTTTTTTGCACATTTAAATTTATTCCCTTTCCGTAAAATAATAGAAAATAACTTTGATTGTTTTTAGGAATCCGAACGTACTTAAAAAGTTTTCCCGTTTGGCGTTATGTGAACCTAGCTCATAATTATATATATATATGATCTAAATAATGACGCAAATGGTGTCATAGCGGGATTGCCAATTTTAGCCACAGCCCTCAGTTTTTATTTTTTTTATTTCATAACTCTGCATGTCAAAACTGGTAATGTATTTTCCCTTCATAAAAGTAAAATAAATGAATATATTAGATGGCGTTTTAAATTGCTAAAATGTTCTAAACTACAACTTTATCTTTGTATTTTTAACATTAATTCTTTTTTAATACTTATTAATAATTCTAAAAAAAAAAAAAAAACTTTCATAAAATATATAAAATAATAAAAAAAAATTAAATAAAATAACTATCACTCATCTAAATAAGAACAAAGTATGTAAATTCAATACAAAAAAAAAAAAAAGTTTATCCATAGTTATTTACCTGAAGGCTTAATTGGTTATTCATAGTACATTACCAGAAGATGTAGATATGTTTCCATTATTCTGTTTTAAATGACTTATGAGGGGTCACAATCCTTTTTAGATAGTGTAGCTAGTCATCTATGTTCTGGAACCTTAAACTAGCCATTACTATCAAGAGATAGGTAACATTGGCTTGAATTTTGATGATGAACCTATGCATTCATAAATACCAAATCTTAAATAAATTTATTAGATTATGATAAAAAATAATTTGGGCTTATCAATTTTTAGAATAGCTTTTCACATAACATTGTTTTTCCTTTTTTATCAATTTAATAATTTTCCTTTCTCGAGACCAATATCTAATACATCAACAATTCCCCAAAAGTAATAGCTAAAGGCCAATAGGCCCACGGCCAATAGGCCCAAGGCCAATAGGCCCAAGGCCTGTACTGTATATGTGAAAAATTGACGGTTTCTTCTTCTTCTATATCTTAAGGGCTCACGATCAATTTATTGATCATTTTGGCTCCTATGCATGTAGATGGGATTTGCAATGTTTCTGTTCCTGGTGTTGATGAGGAAATTTCACAGATTTCCAGTGCCACTTTGTGAGGGAATCATGCACTGGGGGTTTGAAGGCTTGAGGCAATAGACACAAATGTGTCTAGTGTTGTCGCCTCAACCGTTCCTTTTGAAAGATTGTTCCAGTCCCTGATTGTCTTGGGCACCCTTGGTTTTTGCACCCGTCATAATCAACTTTTCTATCGGCCCTACGGACTAATTTAAAACTTCGAAATAACAAGTTAACTGTTGCATGTTTTTTTGCAGAAACATATGTGTGTCCGTCAGAAACATTTAAGTGTAACAATACTGGAATATGCCTATCACAGGAATATGTCTGTAACGGAAAGAACAACTGCGGCGATCACTCGGACGAAGCTAATTGTCGTAAGCAAACAATTACATTCTATCTTTTGTTATAATAACATAAGAACAGCTATCCAAGATGTTGTACCATATATAAATATACATATAAGAATGAGCTATACGGACCTAACGCCAAAGAAGCGAAAAGATTTAGTACGTTCGGATTCCTAAAAACAATCATAGTTATTTTCTATTATTTTACGGAAATTGAATAAATTTAAATGCGCATAAAAATATCTTAAACCCGCTATTATTTTAGTAAAAGTTTAAGTTTTATTTTTTTTAAAATTACAAATACATTTAAGTATCAACAAAGTATCTATTTGAAGCATTTTATTCAAATGTAAATTTTATGGAAAAAAAACTATTAATCAAAATAGAATGATCTAAGATTTGCATCTAAATTACATTTATCCGGAAAATTCAAACATCTATAAATCTTTGTCTAAATATTTATGAAAATAAAGTCATAGCGGGATTGCCTATTTTAGCTACAGCTCCAAGTTTCTTTGATTTTCTAACTGTGCGTGACAAAACTGGTAATGTATTTTCCCCATCTTAAAAGTAAAATTACTGAATATAATAGATGTTTTTGTTTTTTTTAAATTGCAACTATAATCTAAAATTAAATACAACTTTATTTTTGTATGTTTAAAATTTAATAATTTTTTTACTCCTTACTATTTCTAAAAAAAACTTATATGAAATTTATAAACTTATAAAAAAAAAACTGTACATATACTATTATAGAAAAATGCCGTTAAATGAAATCAATGAAGCGAAACTACATATCCAAATAGAATTAACTAATTTACCTATCACTTATCCCAATAAGAAAAAAGTACCGGACTGAAAAATGAAAAAAAAAAGTTTATCCACAGTTATTAACAAGTAGGTGTAATTGGTTATTTATGGTACTTTCCCAGAAGCTTTGGATATGTTCCCATTATTCTGTTTTGAATGTCTTATAACGTATCGCAATCCTGTATTAGATAGTGTAGCAAGTCATCTATGTTCTGTAACCTTATACAGGTAATTGCTATCAAGAAATAGGGAAAATTGGCTTGAATTTTGATGATGAACCTGTGCATTCATAAATACCAAATCTGAAATAAATTAAATACATTATGATAAAAAATAATTTGGCCTTATGAATTTTTGGAATAGTTTTTCAAATGACATTTGTTTTCTTTATTCTAGCTATTTAAAAATTTTCCTTTCTGGAGACAAATATCTAATACATCAACAATTCCCCAATGATAAAAGCTCAAGGCCAGTAGGCTCAAGCCTGAATATGTGATAAATTGACGGTTTTGGCACCCGTCAATGTCGTTCTTTCTCACGGCCCTGCGTATTAATTTAAAACTTAGAATAAACAAGTTAACTCGTACATGTTTTTTTGCAGAATCATATGTGTGTCCTTTAAAAAAATTTAAGTGCAACAGTACTGGAATATGCCTATCAAAGTCTTATGTCTGTAACGGAGAGAACAACTGCGCCGATCACTCGGATGAAGATAATTGTCGTAAGCAAACAATTACATTCTATCTTTTATTATAAAATTATAAGAGCAGTGATCCAAGATCTTGTACCATATATAAATAAACATATAAGAATGAGCCATACTGATATAAGGCCAAAGAAGCGAAAAGATTTAGTACATTTGGATTACTAAAAAAACATAGTTAATTTCTATCATTTTACGGAAATCGAATACATTTAAATGTGAATAAAATATTTTTTTAACCACTTTTATTTTAATAAAAGTTTAAGTATTATTTTTATAGCTTACAAATAAATTTAAGTATCAACAAATGAACTATTTGAAGCATTTTATCCAAATGTTAAAGTTATGAAAAAGACTATTAATTAAAATAGAATGAACTAAGAATTGCATCTGACTCACATTTATCCGGAAAACCCAAACATCTGTAATTCTTAGTGCGTTTTTAGTGCGTTGTTAATATTGCAAAATAAAATTATAATGAATTTGATCTAAATAATTACGCAAATGACGTCGTATCGGGATTGCCAATTTGACAACAGCTCTAAGTTTTTTAATTTATTTTATAACTGTGCGTTTCAAACCTGGTAATGTATTTTGCCCTTCTTAAACGTAAAATAAATGAATATAATAGATGGCTTTTTAAATAGCTAAAATGATACAGATTTAAATAGAATTTTATCTTTGTATATTTAACATTTAATAATTTTCAACTCCTTCTTTTTTCTAATAAAAAATGTAAATGAAATTTATAAAGTAAGAAAAATCTTTACATATTATGAATAATATTATACGTTTAATACAAAAATACAGTTTAATGCAATCAATGAAGCAAAAAAGCATATCCAAATAGAATTATCTAATGTACCTATCACTCAACCAAATAAGAAAAAAAGTATGTTAAATGAAAAACAAGTTCATCCACAGTTATTCACACAAAGGCGTAATTGGTTATTCATAGTACTTTACAGGAAGGTGTAGATATATTCCCATTATTCTGTATTAAATGACTTAAAGGTGTCACAATCATGTATTAGATAGTTTAGCCATTCATTTATGGTGTGGAACCTTAAACAGGCCATTACTATCAAGAGATAGGGAAAGTTGGTTTGAATTTTGATGATGAACCTATGCATTCATAAATACCAAATCTTAAATAAATTTATTACATTATGATAAAAAATAATTTTGGCTATCAATTTTTGGAATAGGTTTTCACATGACATTTGATTTCTTTATTCTAACAATTTAATAATTTTCTTTTCTCGAGACCAACAGTCTAATACATCAACAATTCACCAATGTAATAGATGAAGGCAAATAGGCCCATGGCCTGTATTTGTGAAAATTTACGGTTTTGGCATGCGCCAATGTCGACCTTTCTCGAAGCCCTCCATAATCTTTTGAAACTTAGAATAAACAAGTTAACTCTTACATTTTTTTGCAGAAACATATGTGTGCCCTTCAAGAAAATTTAAGTGTAACAGTACTGGAATATGCATATTAAAGGATAACGTCTGTAACGGAGACAACGACTGCGGCGATCACTCGGATGAAGCTAATTGTCGTAAGCAAACAATTACATTCTATCTTTTATTATAATAACATAAGAACAGTGATCCAAGATGTTGTTCCATACATGTATAAAAGAATGAGCTATACTGACATAACACCAAAGAAGCGAAAAGATTTAGTACGTTCGGATTCCTAAAAACAAGTATAGTTATTTTTTATTATTTTACGGAAATTGAATAAATTTAAATGCGCATAAAAATATCTTAAATCCGCTTTTAGTTTAGTAAAAGTTTAAGTTTTATTTTTTTTTTATAAATTACAAATACATTTAAGTATCAACAAAGGAACTATTTTAAACATGTTACCGAATCTGAAAGTTAGGAAAAAAAACTATTTAATTAATCAAAATAGTATGATCTAAAATTTGCATCTGAATCACATTGATCGGGAGAACGCAAACATCAGTTATTCTTAGTGCGTTTTAAGTGCGTTGATAATATTGCGAAATAAAAATAAAATTAAGTTATTTTAAATAATTACTCAAATGACGTCATAGCGGGATTGCCTATTTTAGCCACAGCTCTAAGTTTCTTTGATTTTATGACTGCGTGACTAAACTGGTAATCTATTTTCCCTTTCTTAAAAGTAAATTGAATGATTTTAATAGATTGCTTTTAAAATTGCTAGAATGTTCTTAATTTAAATACAAATTTATCTTTGTATTTTTAACATTTAATAATTTTTTTACTCCTTATTATTTCTATAAAAAAAACTTACATAATGTTTATAAAGTAATAAAAGAAATTAATCCTTTACATATACTTTTAATTCGAAAATGCCGTAATACACCATCGGCGATAATTTTTTATTTTATTTTTAAAACTATGTTTAGTTGGGGTAGGGGGGCGAAATGCAATATTTTTATTAGCCCAAAGCAGCACAAGACACGTTTTTGATTGAATTTTACAAATATTTCTTAGCAACATACATATCGGGGATAAGAAATAGGTTGTGTACAATTTTTTTTTAAATGATCAAATAATTTCAAATTTCTTTTTCTGTCCTAATTCTTGTATGGGTGAAAAGGAAATTTGGAATTATTGATTATCAAAACAACAAGTTGATAAAAATTGTTGATTCTTGATTTTATATGGGCCCTACATTCAATTGGTATTCCAAATGCATGCTAATCGTCTAGTGCTAGCGGTTTTGCACTGGAAATATTAGTGCTTTTGTAAACATCGCGGCTTCGCGACCATTGTTCTCACGTATTTGATCTCATGATATTAAATAGTAAAAGACCTGATGAGTGGCGTAGCGAGGGGGGGTGCGGGGGATGCGGACCGCACCGGGTGACACCATTTTAGGGGTGACACCCGATTAAAAAATTGCATATTTACAGAGCTCGGTCTAACCTAGAAAAATTAAAATGATAACATATAAGTCATACATTTTTTACAAATGTAACCAATCCAAATGCGTACTTTATTAAATGTTCAAGGTTCATGCGTCAGAAATGAGATGAGCCTATGTTTAGGTCAGGAACACAGTCATTATTTCACTACATTTGAAATTTCTGTAGCTTGCGTAAGTGACAGGATGCTATATTTATCTGAATTCGGAGAAATATGGCTTTACATTGATACCAAATACGATTATGTTGGTAAAAAGAAAACACATTGAACATGAATTTTTACCCATTTATAGGGTTACAAAATTTATTATTTTTACACAATTTTCAATCTTTTAATGATTAATTCTTATTTATTTAAATTTAAATTAATCGAAGTTTTTTGAAGACATATATAATATTATAAATCGAAACCCAGAAATACTAAAAAAAATAATATTTTCCCCGATTCGTCACTAGTATCGCCCCTTAACATATGCTGGATGTCACATGGTTTCTTGCAAAGCAAAATCTGGCATTTCGTGGCAACAATGAAGATGACTCTTCACTGAAACTTTCTAGAAATAGTTGAGATATTATCTAAATATGACCCAGTGCTAAAAGAGCACAAAATGAGACTAAAGAGGAGTACATCTACAGACAAAGCAGCCGCATTTTACCTTTCACCAGAAACCCAAAATGAATTTATAAATATCCCTGCAAATTATGTGAAGGAAATGCTATCATGGATATTAAACCTGTGACGTATTTTGAAATTATGTTCAAAAGAACACCTAATATACCACACACTGAACAGGTCTAAAGTGATCAGATATGGGAAAATCCACAATGGGAAAGATGAAGTGAGAGAAGTGTTTCTCACATTTTTCCTGTTAAGAGGGAAAAAGCTGATGACCTCAGCTCTAACATTCTTACAAATCTAGAACGTGATGGACTAGACATAATGATGTTCAGAGTTCAAGGTTACGATAATGCTGCCACAATGTTTGGAATCCATGGAGGTGTTCAGGCCTTTCTGAAAAGAAATAATATGAAAGCGATTTTTAATGGATGTGTCTACCATTCGCTTAAAGTGTGTGGTCAACACTCTTTTGCCGAAAATGCTTCATGTTTTACATTTTTCGGCACTCTTTAAATAATATTTTCCCTCTTTGCTGCATCCACTCATCGATGGAAATTTCTAATTTAACACACTGGAATGTCACTGAAAAGACTTCAACAACGCGTTGGAATGCTCACCATTTTGCTGTTAAAACAGTGAACGATGAGTTTGATGAATGTGTGGCGGTGATTCAAAATTTGGATACAAGAGGCACAGCACAAGGTCTTTTGCATGCTGTCTGTGATTTCACGTTTATCTGCTACCTTTACCTTTGAGATGATCTACTTGAGGAAGTTAATCTTACACTGCAGTATCTTCAGACTAAAGGCTTTACTCTTGACAAAGGGGTGACAAACCTAGAGGCCTTCAGATTCTTTATGCAGGACAAACTCTGTCACTTGGGGGAACATGCTATCAAAAAGGCACTTTTAAAATCAGACTAAATATTGAATTTCGGTAGAGAGAAGATTAGAAGGTTTAAGAAGAGAATGGCAGGAGAACAATTAATAGATGATGGACTCTTTCTGCGAGAAGAAAACTGCAGGGAGAACCTGGAGTGTATTGATCGCTTTCATTCTGAACTCCAAATCAGATCACAAGCAATCAAGGAAGTAGCAGATATGCTTAGGGCTGCTCAACTGAAGAGTCTAGTATCAGCAAGTGAAGAAGAGTTATTGATGTCCATTCCAAAAATAACTTATTTCTATGATGATTTATCAGAAGATGAACTTTTAAAAGAAATACCAAGGCTTAGAAGACAGCTAAAGGCAGCTTAAATTGAATTTCACAAAGTCATGGACTGGTCAGTATTTGATGTTTTGAAATTCATTGCTGAATGGGACTTTCTTGAATTTCTTCCAATGCTTTCGCTAGGCCTTGTGAGCGGAGCTTTTAAAAACTAAGGCTTATCAATAATTATTTATGATCCACCCTGGGACTGTCTAGGCTTTCTGATGTGGCTCTGCTATTAATTTGAAAGGGATACAGGGAAGGACATTGATTTTGATCAAGTGATTGAAAGGTTTGAGGCTTTGAAGAAACAGAAAAGCAAAGTTTTAAATTAAGTAAATTTAATGAAAAAAAACAACCTATAACTTAAAGTTGTTACAATTTTTAAATACATCGACCTCATGTTCTTCAATTTATGTGTTTTTGTTCTTGTCATTATTACACTGTGGACTTATTTTAACAAGAAGAAATCCATGATGGAAGGGTTATTTTTTTATATTTTTTATTATTTTTTTTGGGGGGGGGGGGGGGTTGGGGGGTTGACACCATGAGTTTACCGCACCGGGTGACACCAACCCTAGCTACGCCACTGGACCTAATCTTCCAACGGTGTAAAGAAAGTATCAATATCTTAATGTATTCGTCAATTTTTTTAATACGAAATTTTTCAACCGGCTTTTTCAAAATGAAATAATCAAGGTAGATATACTTTCTATGCATCAAACAAAAGGACAGCATCTGCTCTTTCTTATGTAGGTAGAACTATTCCAATAACTTAAATAGTCGTGAAGCTGTGAGCGTTTTAAACACCTTGGGGTAAACTGACGCTCGCGAAAATACCGTAATATTGGTCAAAACTGATACTTTTCAAACACAGAAAAAACACTTTTAAACACATTGGACAGTCATACAAGTTACACATTTTGCCAGATAAATACTTAAAATTTATTGACATATACATTTGATTCCTGTAACTCTGCTAGAGGAGGATTAATTAGTTTTTTGAAAACTTCGAAAAATGACCATAAAACGCATTTTTTTCTTTAGCTTTGAGTTCCGACACTCCAGCAAAGAGATCCGTCCACGGGAAGAAGCGCGTCATCACAAAAAGACAAGGTAATGTCAGATATAATTATGAAACAGTCCTCCTTTAGTTCAAGGTACTGTACACAAAGACTAAGAAATTGATTATTTTTGTTTGAGTTTGAGTAAAACTATTTTGTTCTGAGAAATAAATTCTTCTTAATTCCAACCCATGACGAATTTAAATCCCTAAAGTTTGTGACTATATGACATTCCTTACGAGTAGGAATAAATGCCTTATCCCAGGACTGTGGTACTCGCTGAAATACGCTGCAAAGCAACCCTGTGAAGATGAAAGAAATTTCTAAACACTTGTGGATTTCAAAGAATTTTTCTTGCAGTGACATTTGTTGAAGTTTATTCAAATTGCAAGATATCGCGATCATTCTTGGGCAAAATAAAACTGATGCAAAAGTCTATTTTTAAAAAAAATAGAAAGTAATCTATATATATAAATGAATGTCTGTCGGTATGCATGAATGTACGTTTTTATGTCCCGTATACGCTCCTGCATTATTTATGCAATTGCGATAAAACTTTGGTGAGTTGTTGTCCACAGGCCCGTGCATTTTTATGAGTCATTACAACCCTTTTAAAATATCCCATTTAGAGCCGTTGCCCTAATATTTTTTTTTCTTATCTATCTTTGTAGAAAACAATTTCCGCATGCACTCCTATACCATTGATCTGAATGCCATAAAACTTTAGTGAGATGTTGCGCGCACTCCTCATCCACAATCACACATCATCCTCTACCTCAAATCTTCCTACCTCATTTCGAGTAGGTAACTCTGACGTACGGTTTACACCCTCTGCTAGGAATCTTAGTTATATTCTTTCTAACAACATGTCTCTCGATAAACACATATCTCACATTTGTCGTTTAGCATACACCACTATCTGTCAGATCAACTCCATACGCCACTACCTCACAGTTAGCGCTACGAAAACTCTAGTCTGTGCTCTTGTTCTCTCTCGTCTTGACTATTGCAATTCTCTTCTGTCAGGTTCACCAAAACACTGCATAGAAAAACTGCAGAAAGTTCAAAACTCAGCTGCTAGGCTAGTTTTAAAGGCAAAAAAACGTGATCACGTCACTCCACTACTCCATTCCCTTCATTGGCTCCCTATACAGGCACGCATTGACTACAAGTTGTTTGTTCTCTGTCACAACTTTTTCTTGGATTCCTGCCCTTCCTATCTAACCGAACTTCTTTTTGTCTATTCCCCCCTTCGACATCTTCGCTCCTCTGCAGACACGCGTATTCTGTCCGTTCCCAAGACACACACTACAACATATGGTGAACGATCTTTCTCTTTCTGCGCCCCAAAACAATGGAACTCTTTGCCACTAAACATACGCAATATACCAACCACCCATGACTTCAAAACTGCACTCAAAACATTTTTTTTTTAAATTATACTACCCTGACTGATTCCCCTCCTCTGACCGACAAACAATCTTGCTGGCTGCCGTCCATGGTTTGCCTTATAAAAATTATGTGGTGGGGTGGGTGAATATACATTCCTGTTCTTTATTTCACAAAAGTATTCTATTTTAATGTCATGATTATGTCTCTTTTGATAAATTTTTTTATGTACAGCACGGTGAGCCCAGCTCTAGGCTGGGGTACCACGATATGTAAGACTTCTTCTCATTATTATTATTATTATTATATATCACAACCATTTGAAAATATTCCGCTTTTAGCCAGGGGCGCTATGTTCGTTTTTTAAAAATATGAGCTCTATACCGTAATTCTCGGACTGTAAGACTCACTTTTTTCTTGGAAAAATTGCCCAGAATTTTCCGTATCTTCGTATAGGCCTACTCAAAATTAATATTAAATATATATAATAATATTTAAATATATATACAGTGCTTTTTTGTGCCGGCACGCACCAATACGGCGTACCGGCACCTTTTTTAACGTGGGGAAATATTTATTACTTTTATTGTATTTTAACGTTTATTATTTATTAATTAATACGGTATGCTAATAAAGTAATAATAAAACAATTTAAGTTGGATAATTATAAAATAAAATTGTTTTAGACATTTAGTATCTTTGCAGTTGTGATTTAGCTTGCATCGTGGGGCGAACTGGTAGTTAAAAGTTAGGCAATCCATCACTGAGTACCGGTACCTGTTTTTTTTACAAAAAAAAACACTATATATATATATATATATATATATATATATATATATATATATATATATTTAATTTTTTTAAAATTAAAGTGTGTTTCATTGTCTGTATCGTTTTAAGATCCTTAAAATATCTCACTTTTTTGTGTGGAAAAATTGCCCAGATATTTCTGTAGCTTCCTATAGGTCTACCCAAAATTAATATTATATATGTATGTAGATATATATATATATATATATATATATATATATATATATATATATTTAATTGCTTTAAAATAATAGTGTGTCTCATAGTCTGTAGCGTTTTAAGATCCTTAAAATACGAGGTAAACATTATTTTAAACTGCTAATGCATGTGTGGATAGAATTTTGATAAAATACACATAGCGACATTAAATTTTGTAAGAAATGGGTTTCTGAAGTCATAAAACCATTCTGCAATATTCCGCTTGTGGCCGGTGGCGTTAAATTCACTCTCCCTCATATATACTACATTAGCTACTTAAATATGATTTCCGTATGTGTTTCTATACCATTCACCCGACTGCGATAAAACTTTGGTGAATTGATATGCACCCGCCCGCAAATACTTCTAAATTAGTACAACCATTTTAATAGATTCTGCTACGGGCCGACATAGCTAAAGCAGTGGTGGATGGAATTTTAATCAAATAAAAATAACGAGATTTCAATTTGTGTGTGACATAATTGAATAGATTTCTGAATTTGTACAACCATTTTGCAATATTCAGTTTTGGACCTGGAGCCCTATATTAGTTTTTTGTTTATTTTGATATGCGCTATTTTAATATAATTTCTGTTTGCGTTCCTATACCATTCATCTGATTGTTATAAAATGTTGGTGAGTTGTTGTGTGCACGCCTGCAAAAAGTTTCTGATTAATTACAACCAATCATTTTACAAAATCTATTTGGGGCCGGGGCCCTAAATTCTTTTTTTTTCCTTATATGAGCTATTTAAATATAATTTTAAACAGAGCAATTGCATGGGTCGATCAATCGTTACAAGTGTGTTGACTAAATTCATTCGAGTACGCACCAGCCGGTTAAAAAAATATATAAGTATCTTTATATATCGTGTAGGGCCTATATAAAAATTACTTTAGAAAACATAATTTAAACACAGTTTATTTCTTTGATTGGTATTGCAACGCATGCTGGGTTATTGCTAGTATTAATATCTACGTAATAAATAAAAGCAATATTCTATATTAATTAAATACATTTTATCGCGATACATTTACACATGAAATCATTTCCGCCTATTGAGCTTCCAATAAGTATTAGTCTACTTACATGGACTTTGTCATAGAGAGAACAAATGAGTGGGTGTGACCTTGTACATATTGAACTGCCATTGCCACTGAGTGTCACTCTAATACACATGCACATTTATTCCTATTGCTTAGTGATATACCTGGATGTCTCAATAATCTAAATAGTAAAATCTCACTCGGCATGGATATTACATGTTAAATTTGAGAGATGTGGGTGCATTTTTTCGAAATTTCTAAACATTCTTAAGTCCGGTTTAGTGTTAATAAATTTTTTTTTAAAAAAAGGTTATAATTAGCTTAGAGAAACTTTTACTTCTCCATTATCTACATTTGTTTGATAGTGTGTAAGAAATTGTTTGTCTATAGAAAATGAACTAAGTGACGAAATCGAATTAGGTCGACATTTTAGAACTTACTCCTTGAGATAGTTTGGACAATTAAGTATTACACCTGGTCAATTCACAGTGGTTCTTTGCATGTAACTAGTGTGAGTTGATTTCATTTTATTGGTCAATGTACCGTGTGTTATTTTCATGGCACTATTGCAAAGAGAGGGAGATGGACAATTGGTCTACACCACTTCGATGACGTCACTTCTTTAATGCCGTTTCGCTCTAACGATTTAGTTTTTAGGTAAGTTCATGATAGGGTTCTTAAGGCGAAATCTAAAGATTGGCAACTCCTGTGTGAAAGAAAGAGCATACAAAGCCTTTATCCGTCCGATTTTAGATTATGCATCTTCAGTCTGGGACCCATTTACCCAGAAGAGCATTTACAGGTTGGAGGCGATCCAGCGACGAGCAGCACGCTTTGTCCTAAACCGCTACAGGAATACCTCTATTGTTGGCAGGCTGCTAGAAACACTAGGCTGGTCACCATATGAGAAACGACGACGACAATCCAGGCTCTCCATGATGTACAAGATACATAATGGGCTGGTCCACTGTTCCAGTATTAAACAGAAACTCGTCCCTCTCCCCCGTAGACAGCGACGAGGCCATGACAGGCAATTCAGCCTCATACCAGCAAGAAGCCAGTATAGGAGCTGCTCATTCCTGCCCAAGACAATCAGGGACTGGAACAATCTTTCAAAAGGAACGGTTAGGGGGACAACCCTAGACACATGTGTGTCTATTGCCTCAAGTCTTCAAACCCCTAGTGCATAATTTCCTCATCAACACCAGTAACAGAAACATTGCAAATTCCATCTACATGCATAGGAGCCAAAATGATCAATAAATTGATCGTGGGCCCTTAAGATATAATAATAATAATAATAATAAAGTTCATTTCAAAAACACGCTTCATCCCCAAAGGCTCGAAGCGTGGTACAAAGTCAACAAAAACCAAATCAATAATTGACCACATTTAAAACAAATGGAATACTACAAAAACTAATTACAAGCATACAATGTCAAAGTCTTTCAACCCATTTCAACCGTGAGCAACACATCTAATATGCATTAAATGGAAAATAAGGTAGACAATCATCCCAGAAAGTGTTTGCGAAATAAATGTAGAAGAAGAAATAGATCGTGCCTCAATGCCCAGTCCCACGCCCTCTCTCTTTCACTTGCTCACACTCTCCCCCTCTCTCTTTCACTTGCTCACACTCTCACCCTCTCTTCTTGTGCACTATTTAATTTTTTTTATTTGGTATCCTAAAATATTTTTAAAAAGTTAATGAATGATTAAATACTTTTCTAGCTCCTGTACCCATGCTTTTTCATCAAGCTCACCGCTTTCTGATGTCCTGCGCTCTGATGTCCTGCGCTCTGATGTCCTGCACTCTTATGTCCTGCACTCTGATGTCCTGCACTCTTATGTCCTGCACTCTGATGTCCTGCGCTCTGATGTTCTAAAATATATATACAGAAAAAAGCCTTCAAAATGTTCTTAAATGAATTTTTAACATTTTCAATTTCCCCTCAAAGACTCTGGCAAACTGTTTCATAATTTAGGCGCAATAGCTTCAAAAGAGCGCGACTTCTTTCTGTAACCATCCACACTGGGATCTCTCGGTATGGACTGCGTTGAAGAGCCCAGGTTCTTTATGGATACATGTTTAGAAATAGAAATCAGTTTTTGAAAGTATTCAGGTGCAGCGCCTTCTATATTATACAGCCATACACCAGGATCTCAATGGTGAACGAAATGTTAAAAATCAATTGTGCTTCACAGAGACACAAAAAGAAAAGGGGGGGGGGGTTGCGGAGATCGTCTTTTTACTAGTGCTCCCCAGGCGGCACTGCTTCTATATATTGGGAGACGATTTTTTCCGGCTTAGATATGAGCACCGCTCTTCTTTGGCTCAGCTCGGTCTATCGGTACTATTCAAGTGCTATTATGAAAACCAGTGGTGCTTTAATGCAAATTTAGCCGAGGAGGAGGGGGGCACAGCTGGCACTACGGTTGCTTAACTTTTTGCGCCCCTTTGAAGTATAATCATAAAAATTTTTGCAAGGGTAAAAAAGTAAGGGGGGGGGGGTTATATCATGAAATTATTGCCTATGTTGTTTTTCTAAAACTAACAATATTATTATTTTCTTTTAACGTGTGCTGGTTTTTGCAAAATGGCGATTGCTCGTTATTTCTCACATGACATAAATTTGAACAGAAAATGTGATACTAAGATGAAAGCGTTTTTCTAAGCACCCATTATGGTCGGATGACGTTTTGTAATTGTAAGCATTAATATTTGAACTTATGGAAGTAACATTGACGAATGCTTAGTGTTGTCAGGAACTCCGTTTCAATTAGGTTTTCATAACAGTTTTCAAGAAGGGCAAAACACGTTCATCAATTTAGAGTTTGATAGATTTTAAGCATATGACCTTATCAATATTTTGTTTTAAATGTATCAATTCCTTTTCAATTGACGGTTATTATAACTGTTCAACTTATTTAGTCTCCACTAGAGGCAGTTGTTGATAGCGTCGATCGTCTACGACATTGGGATCTTAAGGAACAATCAAAAAGATTGTTTTTTTTCCCCCAAAATTATGTCGGCACCAAGATATAGACACACACGTAGGCTGGAGTTCAAACCCCAGCAGTCAACACAAATCCATATCCGTGTATTATGGCAAGACCTGCGAGGCCCCAAGTGCAGAGCCCAAACATTGTATTGACTCATTTATGTTTCCTTGACACCATAGCTGTGTTGAGAAGTGGGAACTTTTTATTGGGAAACAGTTGATTCTCCATAAAATCACGTCTCGCAGACTTTGTGGCTTTGCAAAGACACCTCAAGTGATCCAGAAGTATCCTAATAACTGTACATACCTACTGTTGTTCTAAGCCAGTTGCCGGCAAACTCGTTAGCCAAAAGAGCGAAAAATCAAAAGCAGGGCGATTAAAAAAATGGATATATTGAGTGCCAAATTTATTTTCAAAAACCTGTCAAGGTCCATCTTTTAAGAGACAAAACCGATTTGTCGCCGACTGGTCGAGCCGCACTCAGGTCGTTAAAGAGCCGCATGCAGCGAGCCGCGATTTTCCGACCACTTGTCTCGTCCAATATGTTTTCTTGGCTTAGCTGGGATACAGTGTTACCTGGACATGAAAGACTTTGAAATGTTTTTCTTCGCTTAGCTGGGATACAGTGTTAACTGGACATGACAGACTTTGAAATGTTTTTCTTGGCTTAGCTGGGATACAGTGTTAACTGGACATGACAGACTTTGAAATGTTTTTCTTCACTTAGCTGGGATACAGTGTTAACTGGACATGACAGACTTTGAAATGTTTTTCTTCGCTTAGCTGGGATACAGTGTTACCTGGACATGACAGACTTTGAAATGTTTTTCTTCACTTAGCTGGGATACAGTGTTAACTGGACATGACAGACTTTGAAATGTTTTTCTTCGCTTAGCTGGGATACAGTGTTACCTGGACATGACAGACTTTTAAATGTTTTTCTTGGCTTAGCTGGGATACAGTGTTAACTGGACATGACATACTTTGAAATGTTTTTCTTGGCTTAGCTGGGATACAGTGTTAACTGGACATGACAGACTTTGAAATGTTTTTCTTGGCTTAGTTGGGATACAGTGTTACCTGGACATGACAGACTTTGAAATGTTTTTCTTCACTTAGCTGGGATACAGTGTTAACTGGACATGACAGACTTTGAAATGTTTTTCTTCACTTAGCTGGGATACAGTGTTAACTGGACATGACAGACTTTGAAATGTTTTTCTTCGCTTAGCTGGATTACAGTGTTACCTGGACATGACAGACTTTGAAATGTTTTTCTTGGCTTAGCTGGGATACAGTGTTAACTGGACATGACAGACTTTAAAATGTTTTTCTTCGCTTAGCTGGGATACAGTGTTACCTGGACATGACAGACTTTGAAATGTTTTTCTTCACTTAGCTGGGATACAGTGTTAACTGGACATGAAAGACTTTGAAATGTTTTTCTTCGCTTAGCTGGGATACAGTGTTGCCTGGACATGACAGACTTTGAAATGTTTTTCTTCGCTTAGCTGGCATACAGTGTTACCTGGACATGACAGACTTTGAAATGTTTTTCTTCACTTAGCTGGGATACGGTGTTAACTGGACATGACAGACTTTGAAAAGTTTTCTTGGCTTAGCTGGGATACAGTGTTAACTGGACATGACAGACTTTGAAATGTTTTTCTTGGCTTAGCTGGGATACAGTGTTAACTGGACATGACAGACTTTGAAATGTTTTTCTTGGCTTAGCTGGGATACAGTGTTAACTGGACATGACAGACTTTGAAATGTTTTTCTTCACTTAGCTGGGATACAGTGTTAACTGGACATGACAGACTTTGAAATGTTTTTCTTCGCTTAGCTGGGATACAGTGTTACCTGGACATGACAGACTTTGAAATGTTTTTCTTCACTTAGCTGGGATACAGTGTTAACTGGACATGACAGACTTTGAAATGTTTTTCTTCGCTTAGCTGGGATACAGTGTTATTGACAGACTTTGAAATGTTTTTCTTCACTTAGCTGGGATACAGTGTTAACTGGACATGACAGACTTTGAAATGTTTTTCTTCGCTTAGCTGGGATACAGTGTTAACTGGACATGACAGACTTTGAAATGTTTTTCTTGGCTTAGCTGGGATACAGTGTTACCTGGACATGACAGACTTTGAAATGTTTTTCTTCGCTTAGCTGGGATACAGTGTTACCTGGACATGACAGACTTTGAAATTTTTTTCTTCACTTAGCTGGGATACAGTGTTACCTGGACATGACAGACTTTGAAATGTTTTTCTTCACTTAGCTGGGATACAGTGTTACCTGGACATGACAGACTTTGAAATGTTTTTCTTGGCTTAGCTGTGATACAGTGTTAACTGGACATGACAGACTTTTAAATGTTTTTCTTGGCTTAGCTGGGATACAGTGTTAACTGGACATGACATACTTTGAAATGTTTTTCTTGGCTTAGCTGGGATACAGTGTTAACTGGACATGACAGACTTTGAAATGTTTTTCTTGGCTTAGTTGGGATACAGTGTTAACTGGACATGACAGACTTTGAAATTTTTTTCTTGGCTTAGCGGGGATACAGTGTTAACTGGAAATGACAGACTTTGAAATGTTTTTCTTGGCTTAGGTGGGATACAGTGTTAACTGGACATGACAGACTTTTAAATGTTTTTCTTGGCTTAGCTGGGATACAGTGTTAACTGGACATGACAGACTTTGAAATGTTTTTCTTGGCTTAGCTGGGATACAGTGTTAACTGGACATGACAGACTTTGAAATGTTTTTCTTGGCTTAGCTGGGATACAGTGTTAACTGGACATGACAGACTTTGAAATGTTTTTCTTGGCTTAGCTGGGATACAGTGTTAACTGGACATGACAGACTTTGAAATGTTTTTCTTGGCTTAGCTGGGATACAGTGTTAACTGGACATGACAGACTTTGAAATGTTTTTCTTGGCTTAGCTGGGATACAGTGTTAACTGGACATGACAGACTTTGAAATGTTTTTCTTCACTTAGCTGGGATACAGTGTTACCTGGACATGACAGACTTTGAAATGTTTTTCTTCACTTAGCTGGGATACAGTGTTAACTGGACATGACAGACTTTGAAATGTTTTTCTTCGCTTAGCTGGGATACAGTGTTAACTGGACATGACAGACTTTGAAAAAAAAGTGTTGACCCAGGCATGAATGCTTTCTAACTCCCGCACAAATGAATTTATTGTGCATGATCATGACTCTGGTTACCCAAGTGGCAGTTCTAATTATGGAACCGTATATTGCTCATCTCATTGGCTAAAAGTAGACCAATGATTACACTTGCATTACCGGTACTTATATGTTTCGTTAATTTGTTCATTTCGAAAATCATTTTTTCCCTTGCTTTTGCACAGAAAAAAGATGTGTGCTTAGAAATTAGTTGACAACAGTTACAACGGCCCTCTGTTTAAAAAAGATTGTGGACCCCTGCTGTAGATTGTAATGAAGTCTACAGCTATTTGGTGAGGCCCTTCTTCCAAATTGCTAAATTTCAAATTTATTCTAAAATACTTCTGCATACTAAAAATCAATACGCTCTTTCTGGGAAGGTCGATGTGATTACTAATCAATAGTTTTAACGACATGCTTGAATTTAATTGGTTAAATACTTGTCTCAAATAAACATTTTTAATATGAATATTTGTTCCACTGGTCATCACGGCTGAGATGGATTCACTGGATCAGACAGTTTCATACCGCAATCTAAACATGCGATTCACTGGATGAGACAGTTTCATACCGCAATCTAAACATGCAATTCACTGGATGAGACAGTTTCATACTACAGTCTGAACAAGGGATTCACTTGATCTGACAGTTTAACACCGCAATCTGAACATGGAATTCACTTGATGAGGCAGTTTCATACTACAGTCTGAACAAGGGATTCACTTTATGAATGAGACAGTTTCATAATGCAATCTGAACAAGGGATTCACTTTATGAATGAGACAGTTTCATACCGC
Source organism: Lymnaea stagnalis (assembly GCA_964033795.1). Taxonomy (NCBI): domain Eukaryota; kingdom Metazoa; phylum Mollusca; class Gastropoda; family Lymnaeidae; genus Lymnaea; species Lymnaea stagnalis. The sequence goes on along the minus strand of CAXITT010000341.1, from coordinate 269,498 downwards.
AATTGGAACAACATTGTTTTATCGATGATTTGTTTCATACAAACAGACTAGAGCAAACATGCTGAGCCCATTTCTATGGCCTGATGAAACGGCACTCGTCTCATTGCCTCTCAAGAAGAGCACACTTTTATAAAAAAGCAGGCTTGTAACTTGTAACAGACCAAAATACATAGCATTCTAATGAAGTTAATGTGCTCTGTGCGCTTGTCTGACATTCTCGCTTGTCTGACATTCTCGCACCATGGCCCATCTAGCCAAGTTTGGACTGCAGTTATAAGGTGTGTATGCTGGGGTGACCTGCCTGTGCGAGTACTTCGGTGTCTAAGATCTTGTTTTGCCATTTGTTGTTTAGGATTTTTAAGGTATCATGTGAAAGTCATTTAGTTTCCTTACTTGGGGTACAGCTTATTCTTCTAATGTTATAAATGCTTTAGACAAAACATTGGAGAACCACTGATCTAAAGTGTGTGGTATAACTTACCTAAAATCTAAATAGGTGTTGGGCATTGTATCATATAAACTGTGTGCCATAACTGGCCTTAAATCATTTCATTCATCTATTCTACTTATGTATCTGACCAGAACTTTCTCTAGTATGGAACTCAACACAAGAATGACGGTGCGCATAAAACTATATATTTGACGTATTATGTATATGCTGTTTCAGATAAAACTATATATGTGACGTATTATGTATATGCTGTTTCAGATCAAACCATATATGTGAAGTATTATGTCACTTCTACCTTGCAGATAAAACTATTTGTGTGACGTATATGGTCAGTGCTATGTTGCAAATAAAACTATAGAGGTTATATGTTAAGCCACTACTCTGTTGCTGATGAATCTAAAGATTTGACGGTTGATGTAGGGTAAATAGTTTCATCAGTGATATATAGATGCATTTTGACCACTGCAATTTACAGATACAAACTTTAGATCTGACTTTAGAGCTAAACTACTACGTGTTTTTGTATTATTATATGACATTAACAGTTATAATTAGAGATAATAGTTAAAACTTGCTCTAGTCCTTTTTCAAATAATGTTTTGTCAAACGTTGTTGTTTAAAAGAAGCATGCAGATTTAACTTTCAATTTGTTAACAAGAATATCTTTCTTTCCTTGCACAGCTGGCGACCCTTGGCCCCAGCCTACGTATTGATATGTTGAGCGTTGTTTGGTGTGCCCTCAACAATGTAACCACACTACCATATGTTTAGACGGTGTGAATTGACACAAGTACAACAGAAAGTATTGTACCTTTTTCCTGTTTGAGCCAAACACCACATCCCTCGGCCTCATACATGCATAATACTTCTTTAACTTTAATAAACTAATAACATCACTGCTGTGTGTTATTCTTATACTTACTAAAAATTGTAATGGAAATGAATGGAAGAAGAGATTAGAAGATTGAGAGTTTTATCTGTTTTATCTGCACTCCTGATTCTGTTGATGATTTTTGCAGATAGATAGATAGATAGATAGATAGATAGATAGATAGATAGATAGATAGATAGATAGATAGATAGATAGATAGATAGATAGATAGATAGATAGATAGATAGATAGATAGATGATAGATGGATGGATGGATGGATGGATGGATGGATGGATGGATGGATGGATGGATGGATGGATGGATGGATGGATGGATGGATGGATGGATGGATGGATGGATGGATGGATGGATGGATGGATGGATGGATGGATGGATGGATGGATGGATGGATGGATGGATGGATGGATGGATGGATGGATGGATGGATGGATTAATATCCATACCTCTGGGCCCATGGCCCCATTTCATATTTCCTTATATAAGGTTTATAAATATCAATAGGCTCAGTACTCTTACATGAATAGATTGATCTTTACCAAACTTATTACACATACTCTTGATTATCGATATTCAAATACCGAAGGGTACTTAAATCATAATATCCATACCTCTGGGGTTTTTGTGCTAAATTTCTTTTTTTCTAGTATAAGCTATATTCTCCAACTTCCCCTGTAGACAGAAGCATGAAATTCGACAGGCGTATCCCTTACAGCTTACTTACAAAAGTTAAGCAGCTTTTATGTCTAAACTCTATTTGGTTTGTGGCCTGGGGCCTAAAATGTCGTGTTTTTTTTTCCTATATGAGATTTAAAAATGAAATGATCAACAAATACTGCTAAATGAATAGATGGATCTTGACCAAAATTAGAACACATACTCTTGAATATCAATATTCAAATACCGAAGGGTACGTGACTCATACTATCCATACCTCTGGGTTCGGGGGCGCCCACTTCATTTTTTTCTAATATAAGCTAGGTTCTCAAACTTCCCCTGTAGATAGAAGCCTGAAATTTGGCAAGCGTATTTCTTACAGCTTATTTACAAAAGTTGAGCAGGTTTCATTTTTGAAACTCTATACCGTTTGGGGCCGGGGACCCCGTCTTTTTGTTTCCTGTTTGAGCTGTATAAATAAAATTATCAACGAATACTGCTACATGAAAAGATGGATCTTTAACAAAATTAATAGACATACATTTGATTATTCATATTAAAATACCGAAGGGTACTTTACACATAATATCCATCCTTCTGGGTCCGGGGGGCCCAATTTCTTTTTTTCTACTATAAGCTATAGCACTGAGCATGATCCCATTGAGAAACAGGACCCTAATGGGACCCATTGGTTACGCGATCCTATCAGGGAACAGGATACCATCGAGATCCCATCGGGTAAGGGGTCAAACCGGGATCAGGATTCTATCAGGAAAAGGGATGGCATCGGAAAAGAGTGCTTAGGTGGAACAAGACCCCACAGAAAACGGTATCCTAACCTGATCAATAGCCCATCGGGATCTACTAAGATCCGGATCGACTGGTATCAAGACACCGACGGGATCGGGATCCCAACTGGATCTGGATTCCCCCTGGAGTCACAAGAAAATAGGATCCCACCGGGAACGGAATCACATCGGGAAAAGGGATTGCGCCGGGATCGGGTTCAGAATGGGATTAGGGGCTCATTAGAAAGGGGTCCCAAGGACAGACCTTCAAAAAGTTGACATGGATTTGAGGTAGATTTGATGTTCGCAAGAGAATCCATTTTATAGTCTCCTGAATAGGCCAATACTTGATAATTTCTTACCTTTTTTTTTCTTCTTAAAACAAGGTTCTCCGCTGCGAAGGGCGGTTTTTTTGCTAGTTTATTGATAAAAGAGTTACTGGATGGCACAAAGTCAAAGGACGTCAATTCCTTAAAAAAACAAAAAACATTTTCAACATCCCCCACTCCCCGTGAATTTTTAAAGATGATCACAAACATACAAACACACGCACACAGACACACACACGCACACACACACACACGCGCGCACATACACACACGCGCACATTCATACAATATTTTTAAAAAAACAATTTCATTAATTTTATGTGCAGTAGGCATACAGCAAAAAATTGATTAGCGCCATCTGTGAACGAGATAATAAAAAGACCATTTATCTTCTAGCTCAGAAGCTCACACGTCTACTAGTCACTGCAGGCTCATCATAGACAGCTCCCAAACCCGTGATCTCTGTAGACGTGGCAATTTCATACGGATTCTTCTCGCCGATTATCAAGTAATTTGTTTTTTTCGCCATGTCTTATGTCCCCCAAGTTCAAACTAAGACAGGAAAATTGTTTTTCAACTTCGACCGATAGCGTCCATGACATTGAATTATATTGTGTGACACGTCTAACAGCCTCAATTGTATCGTCTGATGGTTCTAACATGTGATGTTCTATCGAATCGAAACACAACATTATCATCATTGTGTTATTACAATATCAAATCAATTTTTTAAACATTTCAAGTCGCCACTTTTGGAACCTTCTATTTTAATACATTTAATGATGTCATCAAACGTTATTTTAATATTTGTTATTCTCTGGCACCTAGCCCTCTACTTTGTAAAAATGTGTTAATCTCTGGCACCTAGTCCTCTACTTTGTAAACAATTGATTCTCTCTGGCACCTAGTCCTTTATTTTGTAAACAATTGATTCTCTCTGGCACCTAGTCCTCTACTTTGTTAACATGTGATGCTCTCTAGCACCTAGTCCTCTACTTTGTAATAATGTGTTACTCTGGCACCTAGTCCTCCACTTAGTTATAAATCTCTAAAACATTTGCCCTATCCTTACAAACCCAATGGTACAGAAGCTGTCTTATTAGTTTCTCCTCGCGGTGACGTGTTTTTACAACTAAATGGCGTCATAAGGATTGATGTCATCCAGGGCAATTAATTCATGGTGTCGCCCAGTGCGATAACTTCATTAGTGTCACCCAGTGCGATAACTACAGTGTGTCACACAGCACGATAACTTTAAGTTGTCGTCCTTTCTCCAACACTTCCCCAGTGTACAGACCCATCAGAGACCCCCCCCCAATGCAAAACATCCCCAAAATGCCCCCCCCCCCACAGCTGCCCGTTCCCAGACATCCTTAGACGATATCTGAAGTGGCAATTATGTTGTTGATCTCAACATCTACGGTTGCTGACCGTGAGAAACGACTGCCTAAATATGTGGATTTTCCCACTGCTTCGTAGATGATGTCGTATTTCTGAAATATTTGGTTCTTTGTAAGATTTTCCAGGAGCGCTGTCTTTTTTTTTTTTTTTT
>CAXITT010000341.1:230990-263748 GCA_964033795.1 Lymnaea stagnalis | reverse complement strand
GACTTTAACGGTTACGAATATGTCGGATCGGGGTCTTGAACGCTGTTCTTCGTGAGCGGCCGTGCAAGAGCGTCCTGCTCAGTCACGCTTCAGCAGATATTAATGTCGGTGGTCGATGGAGCACGATCCTTTTTTTTTTTTGTATGGTATGACACCTTACCTGACTGGCACTGTTAATTTTAATTTAGATCTTATTCATTATGAAAAATACGAATTAGAGAAGGAATCAAGATCAAAGTTTGTTTTATTTTTTTTAATTTTTTTAAAACTTCAAATAATTTTTTATATTTTTTTTTGTGTGTAAAACTTCAAATAATTTTTTTTTTAATTTTGTTTTTTTTAATTTAATCATGTAACATTCACCTTGAAATTGACATGCAAATGACCCGTCCTTGAACCCTCGAGACTTTTAACTGTTCACGAGAAACGCTCACCTCAGATCAATTGTCTTTCCTTGACTAGAGGCAGATATGTCGTTAACGTACAACTCATTTTAAAAAAATATATATATTTCTACCCATCCAAACTTGTCTTGCTCTTAGAATTTGATCTCATAAAGGGCATCTTTTTGCTGTTTGAGACTTCACATCTGGCAGTCGACCGTTCAGAACGTCTTAAAGATACACACGATGTTGGTAAAACTCAGCGTTGTGCTGTTGGTGGTGTTTGTAGCATCCACCAGCTTGGCCAAGAAAAGGACAAGACATGTTTTAAGTAAGAGAGGTACGTCATTTTATTCCTTTCAAAATTATAACAAGTATTTTTGGGGACTGCTTTTATTGATTTGGTTTATGTAAAAGAAAAAAAAGCTTTGACCGAATGACCGCCAAAGACATAGGGGGGGGGAAAAACACGTGTTCGTTTGTATATTGTTATCTGTTACATGCAAAATAATTAATAGTCATTGATAAATACCAATTCTTAAATAAATCTAACACAATGTGATGAAAAAAAAACATTCGGGATTATCAACCTCTTGAAATGTGCTTCACATGGCAATTTTTTTCATTATACTAACAATTGCATTACCTTTGTTTAAAACAACTGTAGGATACATCAACTTTCTCCCTACCAATAATCTGATACATCAACTTTCTCCCTACCAACAATCTAATGCATCAACTTTTTCTCTACCAACAATTTGATACATCAACTTTCTCCCTTCCAACAATCTGATGCATCAACTTTCTCTCTACCAACAATCTGATACAGCAACTTTCTCCTCACAAACACTGATACATAGCTACCCCCCCCCCCAGACTTCTCCAACAAACCCTCCCCCACCCCCTGACTTCTTCCACTGACCTTGCCATTCCACGTGTTCAGTTAACTTTCTCTCTACCAACAATCTGCTACAGCAACTTTCCCCCCACAAACACTGATACACAGCTACCCCCCCCCCCCAGACTTCTCCAACAAACCCTCCCCCACCCCCTGACTTCTTCCACTGACCTTGCCATTCCACGTGTTCAGTCTATGATGCGATTTTGTTATGAACTTTATTTTCCAGTTACATGTGGAAAAGATGAATCCTTGTGCCCTGGAAATGACAAAGAATGTATTAGAAATAATTGGTTTTGTGACACTAAGAAAGACTGTCCCAATGGCACTGATGAGGTCAACTGTCGTGAGTACTTTTCAGAAATAGACATATTTATTATTTTCCCTTTTTTTTCTAAATAGTAACACATTTGAATGAGACAAGTGTGTACATTGCAGATCGTAGATGGTTCTTTGTAGCCAAATACATCAAATATTGTCCAAATTCAATTATTAACTTATGTTCTAATAAAGCGACTATCACAAGATCTCATCAACCACTGTGCATCGATTACTTTTGAAATATACTGCAACCAAATGAAAAATTAATAAATATAAGTGTGGGGCACGTGGCGCAGTGTGGCGTCGTTGGTGGGACGGAATATTGAAAAAAATAAAATAATAATAAGTTGACGGGTTGTATTCGTCGTGAACATACCGTGGACAAGTAGTTCTTATCTTTGTTTGACATTTTCGGAACCCTAACTAATATAATATTTTTGGCCGCACTCCTCGAATCTTTTTTTATCAAGATATATAATATCTATATAACAATAGATGACTTTCCCTACCGCTTTCATAAATGTTATGAAGGTCTTCTACTTGTATGCCGGAGTAGGCATGACTGAACGCTTTCCTCTTGTTATGAGGACACGCGGAATATCATGTGCTTTAAAATTGGAGACATGGGTAATCTGCACAAGAGAGGAGACGAGCTGCTACCTAGCACCCACGCCCTTTGCAAGCATCTGCTCCATGTCTCGCCAGCAAGAATGCAAGATCGAGACGAACATCCACACAGCACAAGCGTGACTTCAATCTGTTCGATTCCGTCCTGCTCCTACAAAAACTTTTGTGTGCCGACGTTGAGTGCAGCAGCGTTGACAGGACTCACGGATATTAAACTACATCTTTTCAAATACCTCTTTCACGCCCGCAGATCTGGCTGATCTGGCAAAGAAGACGAATGTCCTCGCGTAAGATGTAGACCCTCTCATCCTTCCCCCAACCTAGTCATCCATAGACCCTCTCATCCTTCCCCCAACCTAGTCGTCCATAGACCTTATTTATAACGACTTGGATTTGCCAGCTCACTGTCAGTTGAGGTGAACGACGGGATCTACAGCTAAGACCAGATTAAACAAAGGGGATTTGAACATCTCCAAACCTCATGAAACTGCAAGTCTACACGGCACGCGTTTTTCTTGAAATTAAAAAATCCACCGATATGCTATTTATATCTATATCATAACATACTGCCACTTAAATGTTTGTTATACATCAATGATGCTGAACGATTTTTTTCAAGTCGCCAAAAATAATCATCGCGATGTATTTTTATTTCTCGTCATACTGTTGATTTATGTGTCACAAATAACTGGATGGTAATGACAAAGGTAACAGTTAGCCAAATGTGACAACATTCAGCCTACCGTGCGTGTAACATAATTTGTGACATTACAGCTTTCTGCTGAACCATTCTGATGTATTCCCAAATAAGAGACCCGGGGGGGGGGGCATGTGACAAAATAAAAAAGTTTTTCCCAATATTTCGTGCTCCATGCACCATGTGAGCACCAAAAAGAAAAATCAATAATTTCACCCCCACCCCATTTTCGCCTACCTCCTTCAGTGGAATAAAAAAAAGAGGTCAATTCGATGGCGTTAAGAAATTTCATTTTGAACGTTCCACCCGTTTTAGGCCTTAAGATTCAACATTACACTATGAAACTATTAGTGAAATTTATTTGTATGTAATTAATGACACAAGATGGCGGTGGTTAACTTTAACAAACAAATTGTCACGTTTAACTTTGAAAACCCGCTTTTCCCACCTTTGAAATCTAAGTTCATTTTCTGAGAGCCAAAGCGTAACTCACCGCCATGGTCAGCCGGCTTGACCGCCAGAAGCGTTGCAGGAATGTATACCCAAAACATCGGGGAGAAATGTATTTTTGTTGTTCCTCCATCGCACGAAGATGACCAAGGTCATTTTGGAGAAGTAGCGTCACTTGACTTCAGCTGTACAGCTAGTGCTCGACTTAAGACCTATGCAACTTACGACCATTCGACTTTATGATCACAACTAGCCATACTTTATAAGAGTTCAGATTTATTTCTACCTTAATCATCATTCGAATGTCGTTGTCTGCAATCAGCGGCGGTCGTCAACATCAAACTTTATCATTTATAACAATAATAAAAGAAATGTACGATATAATTTGACTTAAATATTTTTATAACATCACTTCACATTACTGTACGCATAGCGTACTCAACTTACGACCAAATCGTGTTACGACCGGTCAGTCGGAACCGATCGTGGTCGTGAGTCGAGCACTAGCTGTATTGTGTGAATGTCATACCGCCTATGGGACTCCATCTCCGCGTTTGATTTAGAGTTCGCCTTCTCTTAGAGGGGTTGCTTGCCACGCAAGTTCTGTATTACAAAAATAACCGGCTAAAGTAAAGTTTACTGGCTTATTCCCCACACAGCCACGGACTGCTCAGGTGATAACCAGTTCATGTGTCCTGATGGCAACTGTATACCCAGAAGGTGGAAGTGTGACAATGACAATGATTGTTGGGATGCGACCGATAAGAAGGATTGCGGTAAGGAAGCAATAATAATAATTGAGAGACTGCAAATAAAAATAGTAGCAATAATAAAAAAATATTAAAGCAATAATGATAATGATTTTTTATTGAATACTAGTGAGAACCCGGCATGCATTGCAATGCCACTCAAAGAAAAAAAATTTTTGTATTTTAATTACATTTTTGAAGTAAGTTTTAAATATAAAATATGTTTTTCTTTTTTTCCCTCTTTTGCGTACACACATAAATTAGATGGTTTTTTCGGCGCATGAATAGGCCACATACAGCTGTCCACATGAATAGGCCACATACAGCTGTCCACATGAATAGGCCACATACAGCTGTCCACATGAATAGGCCACATACAGCTGTCCACATGAATAGGCCACATACAGGTGTCCACATGAATAGGCCACATACAGCTGTCCACGTGAATAGGCCACATACAGCTGTCCACGTGAATAGGCCACATACTGCTGTCGACGTGAGAAGCATGGATTTTCCAAATTCAGTCCACACACTTGTAGCGATTGATCCACCCATACAGCAGCTCTGTTTGAAATTATTTTTATATAGGGCACAAAATTGTTTTTTAAAAAATCAGCCCACGGCACCAAACACCAAATTGTAAAATGGTTGTATTAATTCAGAAACCTTATTATTATGTTTCAAAAACTGAAATGTCACTTGCATTTCATTCAATTCCTTCCATTCGTGCAATTGTTCTGTTTGAAATTATAGGTGTATAGCTCTTAAGAGAACAAAAAAAATTGCGGGCTTGCGAACAATAATTTCCCAAAATCTTAGCACAATCGGATGAATGTTATAGGAAAGCATACTGAAATTATATTTAGCTCATAACATTATAACAGGAAAAAAAATTGACCTTTTGACCAAAACAGAATATTGTAAAATGTGTGTAATAATTCAGACAAAATGACGGGCGCATGCACAACTCACAAAACTTTTATAGCAATCGGATCAATGGTAAAGTAGAACATACGGGACATATATAGACATGAATTAATTTGACATATTTATAAACATGGTTTACCGAATAAAAGATACCATTTGCCCAACTATTCAAGGAAGCGTTTTGTCTACCATCCATCAATACATCCATCCATCCATCCCACTGTCTATCCAACCATCCGTTGCTTCCGTCCGTCCGGCGTTCCATCCATCACTCCACCCATCTATCTATCTATCTATCTTTCTAGCTATCTATCTATCTATATCCACGCAGCAAATTTCCATGCAGTATGTGTTTGTATTTGTGGGCTGTAAAATTTTGCACACAAAAATCGATGTTGTAACCATGGGCGCCCGCAGGTAGGGGCAGGGGGGGCACTTGCCCCCCCCCCTGGATTGATAGGATAAAAAAAAATTAGACAAAAATAGACAAAAATTTATTAAAGTAAAGAGAAAATAAAGAGAAAGTAACTAAGCTGATGTCATGTCCGTTCGTTCACCATATACATACGCTACAGTAAATTAAAACTATATTAAATCATTACTAAAAAAATGTGCCCCCCCCCCCCCCCCCCCAAATATACTAAAATGTTTTTTTTTAAGCTGATGTCATGTCCGTTCGATCACCATATACATACGCTACAGTAAATTAAAACTATATTAAATCATTACAAAAAAAATGTGCCCCCCCCCCCCGCCTGTAAAGTTAATCGATTGTTTTTGCTCCCCCTAGAAAGTTTTCTGCGGGCGCCCATGCACACAACTGTATGATTTTGCACACGAGTCAGCAAACTTTAGAGGGAACATTGTTCCAAAAGCGTGTTAGGTGTCTAGTTCTAGCTGTGTGGAAGTGGAAATGGGGGTCGTTTTTGTAAACATCGCGGCTTCGCGCCCAACAAGCCCACCCATTTTATCTCATGATATTAAATAGTAAAAGACCTGATCTTTAAAAGGTGTAAAGAAACTACCAATATCTCCAAGTTTTCGCCCATTTTTTCTATACGAAAGTTTTCAACCGGCTTTTTCAAATGAGATAAGCAAGATAGATATACTTTCTATGCATCAAACAAAAGGACAGTATCTGCTCTTTCTTATGTGGGTAGAACTATTCCGATAACTCAAATAGGTGCGAAGCTGTGGGCGTTTGAAACACGCCGCAATATTGGTTTTAATAAGAATTTAGCCGCCCCTAGGAGGGGAGCACAGCTGGCACTACGGTTGGTTAACTTTAGGCGCCCCTTTGAAGTACAATCATAAACATTTTGGCAAGGGAAAAAATTTAGGGGGAGGGGTTGTCAAGGTCATGAGTTTATTGCCCTTGTTGTTTTTCTAAAAACTACTATTAAAATACAATTATTTTTACTTCACGCGTTCTTGTATTTGCAAAAGTGCGATCGCTCGTTATTTCTCACAGGACATAATGTAATACAATGATGAAAGTATGTTTTTCTAAGAACCCATTATGGTCGAATGACGTTTGGCAATTGTAGGCATTCATATTTGATTTTATGGAAGTAACAGAATAAGGCTTAGTGGTGTCATGTACTCTGTTTTAACAGCTTTCAGGAAAGGGAAATCATGTTCATCAATTCAGACTTAAATAGATTTTAAACCAATGACCTTATCCGTACTTCGTTCATAAATGTATCAATTCCTTGTGAATTGAAGGGTATTTTAAACTTTTAAACTTGTTTAGTCTCCACTAGAGGCAGTTGTTGACAACGTCGATCGTCTATGAGATTGGGATCTTAAGGAACAATCACAAAGGTTGTTTTTTTTCCAAAATGTATCAGAACAGGAAAGTAATGCTCATCTTAGAGCGTTAACACCACAGCTTTATTAAAATGATGCTCTTTAAATTTCTTACTACACGCTTATTATTTACATTAAAATGAGAGTCTGATACTTTCTTTCTATTATTTCCATACAATGGTCTAAACGCCTCGAGCTGTAGATTGTAATGAATTCTACTACTATTTGCTGAAGCCCTTTATCAAATTGCTAAATTGTAAATTTATTCTGAAATACTTCTGCACACTAGAAATCAATATGTTCCATTTGGGAAGGTCGGAATTATTACTGATCAATAGTTTTAACAGCAGGCTTGAAGATCTTTGGTGAATACGTGCCTACAATAAACGTGGGGGTAGGGGAGGGGGGGGGACATTCTGTCGATGGTTTTCTTTATTTCGAATTTTATAGCGCTGTATTCTATTGTGTTTTGTATAGCTCTGTATTCCTATTGTGTTTTGTATAGCTCTGTATTCTATTGTGTTTTGTATAGCTCTGTATTCTATTGTGTTTTGTATAGCTCTGTATTCTATTGTGTTTTGTATAGATCTGTATTCTATTGTGTCTTGTATAGCTATGTATTCTATTGTGTTTTCTATAGCTCTGTATTCCTATTGTGTTTTGTATTGCACGGTATTCCTATTGTGTTTTGTATAGCTCTTTATTCCTATTGTGTTTTGTATAGCTCTGTATTCCTATTGTGTTTTGTATAGCTCTGTATTCCTATTGTGTTTTGTATAGCTCTGTATTCCTATTGTGTTTTGTATAGCTCGGTATTCCTATTGTGTTTTGTATAGCTCTGTATTCCTATTGTGTTTTGTATAGCTCGGTATTCCTATTGTGTTTTGTATAGCTCTTTATTCCTATTGTGTTTTGTATAGCTCGGTATTCCTATTGTGTTTTGTATAGCTCTGTATTCCTATTGTGTTTTGTATAGCTCTGTATTCCTATTGTGTTTTGTATAGCTCTGTATTCCTATTGTGTTTTGTATAGCTCTGTATTCCTATTGTGTTTTGTATAGCTCGGTATTCCTATTGTGTTTTGTATAGCTTGGTATTCCTATTGTGTTTTGTATAGCTTGGTATTCCTATTGTGTTTTGTATAGCTTGGTATTCCTATTGTGTTTTGTATAGCTTGGTATTTCTATTGTGTTTTGTATAGCTTGGTATTCCTATTGTGTTTTGTATAGCTCGGTATTCCTATTGTGTTTTGTATAGCTCTGTATTCCTATTGTGTTTTGTATAGCTCGGTATTCCTATTGTGTTTTGTATAGCTTGGTATTTCTATTGTGTTTTGTATAGCTTGGTATTCCTATTGTGTATTGTATAGCTCGGTATTCCTATTGTGTTTTGTATAGCTTGGTATTCCTATTGTGTTTTGTATAGCTTGGTATTTCTATTGTGTTTTGTATAGCTTGGTATTCCTATTGTGTTTTGTATAGCTTGGTATTCCTATTGTGTTTTGTATAGCTCGGTATTCCTGTTGTGTTTTGTATAGCTTGGTATTTCTATTGTGTTTTGTATAGCTTGGTATTACTATTGTGTTTTGTATAGCTTGGTATTTCTATTGTGTTTTGTATAGCTTGGTATTCCTATTGTGTTTTGTATAGCTTGGTATTTCTATTGTGTTTTGTATAGCTTGGTATTTCTATTGTGTTTTGTATAGCTTGGTATTCCTATTGTGTTTTGTAAAGCTCTGTATTACTATTGTGTTTTGCAGCAGTAGTTGTTAATGGTTTCACAAATGTTATATGTTTTAAGATTTGGCTCCTTTGTTGAACGTCACATAACAAAGGACTGAAAATGAAAACCAGCATACAAAGAAAAAACTATACCAGAGCTGAAGACCTTAACAATATTCAACTACCGGTAAACAGAAGTAAAAACTGTATTGACTTACAGCACAGTAAGGTGAAACAGTATAATCCTTGAAATATACACATATGTATACACACACACACATATATCCACACACAAACACACTAAGTGTACAGTCTTGTAAGACTCCTATTCACATGTGTCGTTGACAGGAGCCGTAGCAAAAATGTCTCTCTGTCGTTAAAAGCTGGCGCCATATAAAATGTTACATCTAGGGAGAAAATGTAAACCTCTGGGAAAAGAATTCTAGAATTTGCATCACTCAGTCTATAAAAATCTAGGAAAGGAATAATGCGATCGTGCGTTAGATATTTCATAGGTGATGTCAATATCAATTTATTTTTAAATTATAGAAATATATATTAAAAAAACGGAGTGGGAGAAGTGGTTGACACTTAAGCTCTACCTTTAAGTAAACTTCGGTCAAAACACATGCAATAAATTCGGAACAGTCGCAAAACAAGAAAATAAAAAAAAATGCACATTAACTGACTAACAGAAATTAAATAATTTCAAATAAATATTTGGTCTCTTTTTAAAGGTATGCATTGGCGTATTTGAAAGACTGAAAGAAACACTCAAACATCTAAACACTGAATCACCAAAACACCTAAACACTGAATCACCTAAACATTGAAACACCCAAATACTGAAACCCCCAAACAATGATACACAATACAATACATAGAGTAAAATTGTAATAGTATACTGTTTAACAGCAGTCAAGGGAAGGCGATAACATAACATGTTTCATTTTCCCATAGGATTTTTTTTTAAAATAATTAATCAACATTTTTAATATGAATAATTTTTCACGTGTAATCGCGGTTGAGAGAGAATCACGACTGAGAGAGGTTACTTGATGAGACAGTTTCATACGCAATCTGAACAAGGGCTTCACTTGATGAGCTAATTTTATTACGCAATCTAAACAAGGGATGAGAGAGTTTCATACCACAATCTGAACAAGGGATTCACTTGATGAGACATTTCTTTACCTCAAACTGAACAAGGGATTCACTTAATAAGACTGTTTCATACTGCAATCTGAACAATATTGTTTTATCTAAGGATTTGTTTCATTTTCATACAAACAGACTAGAGCAAACATACTAAGCGCATTTCTATGGCCTCAAGAAACTGCACTAGTCTCATTGTCTCTCAAGTAGAGCACACTTTTATAACAAAAAAACAGGCTTGTAATACATAGCACTCAAATGAAGTTAATGTTCCCTGTTGTTTACTGATATAAATTAAAGAATTTTAGTTTTTTAAATGTTCAATTTCAAATGGCAAATTCTAATCTAAACTGTCCCACTTTTCAAAGATGCTTTCAAGTGTTTCTTCTGTTTACCAAACAACAGCCTTCCTTCTTGAGGTCAAAATAACATAATCTTTTGGGCAAGCGCTCGTCTGACATTCTCGCACCATGGCCCATCCAGCCAAGCTGGGACTGCATTAATAAGGCGTGAATGCTGGGGTGACCTGCCTGTGCGAGTACTTCGGTGTCTAGGATCTTGTTTTGCTATTTGTTGTTTAGGATTTTTCGGAGACGTATCGTATCATGTGAAAGTGGTTTAGTTTCCTTACATTGGGCTGATAGACTGGCCGTGTTTTATATGCATATGATAGCATTGGGGTACAGCTTATTCTTATAATGTTATAAATGCTTTAGACAAAACATTGGAGAACCACTGATCTATCGTGTGTGGTATAACTTACCTAAAATCTAAATATGTGTTGTGCATTGTATCATATAAACTGTGTGCCATAATTGGCCTTAAATCTTTTCATTCCTCTATTCTACTTATGTATCTGACCAAAACATTCTCTAGCATGTAACTCAACACAAGGATGGTGTGGCGCATAAAACTATATATGTGATGCATTTTGTCACTGCTACGTTGCAGATAAAAAACTATATGTGTGACATATTAAGTCACTGCTATGTTGCAGATAAAACTATACGTATTAAGTCAGTGTTATGTTGCAAATAATACTAATGAGGTAATGTGTTAATTCACTGATATGTTGCAGTTGCAGATAAAACTATAAAGGCAATATGTTAAGACACTGTTTTTTTGTTGATAAATCTAAAGATTTGATGGTTGATGTAGGGTAAATAGTTTCATCAGCGATATATATTTTGACCACTGCAGTTTACAGATAAAACTTAAGATCTGACTGACAGAACTAAACAACTACTGGGTTTTAGTATTATTATATGACATTAACAGTTATAATTAGACATGATATTTAAAACTTGCTTTAGTCCTTT
This sequence comes from Lymnaea stagnalis, assembly GCA_964033795.1. Classification (NCBI taxonomy): domain Eukaryota; kingdom Metazoa; phylum Mollusca; class Gastropoda; family Lymnaeidae; genus Lymnaea; species Lymnaea stagnalis. The sequence goes on along the minus strand of CAXITT010000341.1, from coordinate 252,693 downwards.
CTTCAAATAATGTTTTGTAAAACTTTGTTGTTTAAAAGACGCATGCAGATTTAACTTTCAATTTGTTTACAAGAATATCTTTCTTTCCTTGCACAGCTGGCGACCCTTGGCCCCAGCCTACGTATTGATATGTTGAGCGTTGTTAGATGTGCCCTCAACAATGGACACAAGTACAGCAGAAAGTATTGTACCTTGTTCCTGGTTGAGCCCAACTCCACATCCCTCAGCCTCAGACATGCCTAATACTTCTTTAACTTCAATAAACCAATAACATCACTGATATGTGTTATTCTTATACTAACTAAAAATTGTAATGGAAATGAATGGAACAAGAGATCAGAAGATTGTGAGCTAGAACAACAATATACACCGTCAGAAAGAACTAAATTGACCTCTGAAACATTATGGTCAAGCAATGCCATATAAAACTTAGTTGAACACTTCCACATTATAGTCAAGCTGTGCCAGATAGAACTAAGTTGCTCTCAGTGATCCCAAAAAATAACATTTAACCCGCAATTATTTTGTACAAATGTGATCAAATTTATCAATTTCTATTCTGAATAGACATAATAATATGCACAATTATTATTTATTTAAACATTTTTATTTCAACTTTAACATAGGCTTTAATATCCAGCAATCTGAATTAAAATGTTTCTCAGAGACTATATCTGTAGTGTGAAATGCATTTCCTGCTTGACTGCCCACTTCATCACCGTTGATTGAATACAATACAGAAATCTGTTGATCAAAATAGGTAAACACATCATGAGTTAAATGCATTTAATTACCCAGTCTAACCTTTCACTACTTATATCACTTTTGTCACTAAAGAAGTTAATTGAGGGACAATTACAACGCTAGAGAAATACTTTAGATTTTCCCTTTTCGTGCCGTTGAATACAACTTTTTTTCTCTAAAAATTGTTTTAAAAAAGTATATTAAATTTACAACAAAAACGATAATAGAAATATATTTTTGTCTTTTAAAAAAAAAAGTTATATATTATCAGAAACTCGTAAAACAAAAACATTATTTTATCTAAAGAAGAATCTCGCAACCGTTTTCACGTCTATGACAGATTTGAGTTTCTTTTTAAATAATTTAAATTGTTTATCTCATAAAAAATACAAAAATCTTTACTTTTCGCAAAGTAAAAACAAAATTTTATTTTCATTTTTTGAAAGTAAATCTTAAACCATCTCTATTTTTCAAAATTAATTTTTCAAGTGTGTAAAATGATTGGGTTTTGATATTCAGGGGTATACATATATAAATGTACCCAAGAATTGTTATCGCCATTGATTTCTTAATTGGTAAACATATGTTTATTTGTAAAAAGATAATTTAACATCTCTTTTTTTTCACAAATGTAATATCATAGGTTTTAAATATATTGTCATCCGTGTTAAATGTAAACATCTTTTTTCCTTTCTCCGAAATGTATGTAACCAAGAAGTTAATTATTAATCAAAGTCATTTCTTTATTTTGAGATGTATATAGTATATTGTATTGCCTTGGGCAAAATGAAATTACCATATTTATAAACAGAGAATATAACATCTCTTTTTTTCACAAATGTAATACCATAGCAGTTAACGAAGTTGTCATCCACTTAAAGCTATACACATCTTATCTCCTACCTCCAACATGTATTTACCCAAGAAAATTAATTATTTATCAAATTAATTCCTTTGTTTTGAGACGTATCTTGTTTGTAGAGAAAAAGAATTTGTAATTCAAAGGCACGAAGATGGGTAAATCTAAAATATATCTCTAGAGTAGTAATTGTCCCTCAATGTACTTCTTTCGTGACAAAAGTGAATTAATAAGTGATAACTCAGACTGGGTAATTTAAGGGAAAATGTAATATAAGAGCGTTAAAAGGAGTAGGGTTGGCGTATAATATAGAGCAGATAAATACTTCTCAAAACTTAATTAAGTTAGAAACGTAAATATCATTATATTTTTAAAGTTATAGATTGTGATGAGTTTTTCCAATAGCAGTTAGAAATTATCGCAAAGGACCTACCGTTATTATCCCGATAACATCCGGTCGTTTATTCTAGTATTGCCTTGGGCAAAATGAACTTACTCATATTTGTAAAAAGAGAATGTAACATCTATTTTTTCACAAATGAAATCCCATAGTAGTTACCTACATTGTCATCCACATAAACATATACTCATCTTATTTCCTATCTGCGACATGTATTTACCCAAGAAAGTTAATTATTTATCAAATCCATTCCTTTATTTTGAGACGTATCTTGTGCTGCCTTGAGCAAAATGAACATACACATATTTTTTAAAAAGAGAATGAGGCATCTCTTTTTTCACAAATGTAATACCATAGGATTTAAATAAATTGTCATCCACGTCAAATTGTACACATCCTATAAGCTACCGCCGAAATGAATGTACCCAAGAAAGTTAATCATTTATCAAATTCATTCCTTTTTTTTTTAGATGTATCTTGTTATGCCTGGGGCAAAGAGAAGAACCCCTCACCCAGATTTAAATAAATTTAGAAAATCTTCCGCCGGATTGTAGTCCCTCCACACCCAAAATAACATTTTGCTCTTCACACGGTTCCTTCTTTTTTGTATGAGTCCTAAAAGTGGATTGATTAGAGAATGCTATTTGGCTGTGAAGTCGCGCTGCACTTATTGAATAAAATGAGTAAAACAGAGTATGGTTAAACCTGAAAAATTAAACGCAACAAAACAGCGAACGTGTCGGCAGAAAGCCTTCGTCAGCGAACAAAACAACAGAAAAAACGTTATAAAAATAAGAAATAGCACTTAGCTGGTAAGTAGTATCTGTGGGCAGCAATAGAAGTGTGTGAACTTATTGACTTAAACCGCATATTCCCATTTGAATTATATTTAAAGGTTAGTAGTTATTACGTAACAATTTTAATAAAAGTATATTTTTGGAATAAAAGAATCTGAATGTCTTTTACATATTTTAGCAGTAGCCATCCACTGACCATTGCTGCATGTGGCAGGTAGCTCTACTTTGTTGATAAGATCCAGATCACTCAATGTCAGGGGTGTAGTGTATTCATCATAGGTGTGGTGTGACCACTCAACAGTGGATGGTAGAATGGCAACATGGCGATATGCACCAGTTAAGGAATAATCCCTGAAAGGACATTGCATTATTTCTCTCATGACATAAAGTTGAACAGGGAATGTACTAAGATGAAGTATATTTTTTAAGCACCCATGAAGGTAGATGATGTATTGTAAGCATTTAAATTTGAACTTATGGAAATAACATTGACTAAGACTTAGTGTCTCCCATCAACTCCAATTTAATTCAGTTTTTATAACATATTTACAAATAAGTCGAGTCTCATATTCTATAACCATGGAAGTTTTTTTTTTTAAATGTATTGCAATGAAAATGTTTATCCCTTGTTAAATACAAGTTGTTTATGTCATTGACAGTTTAAGTAATTTTTTTATATTTAATCAATAACGGATGAGGGTTAATTCATTTCAAAGGATATTACATTCCCTTGTTTGAAACTCAAGCCTTTGAGTCAATGCCTGTTCTGTTTTTGATGTTGTGAAATTTATAGCTGAACGAACTGTCTGGAGTCTCTTCCAAAACTCTCGTTATGCTGTCTAATTTTTATTAAGATCTTTGTCCTTGATTATTATCGCCTCTGAAATATTTCTATTTCCTGGTGAGTCTTGATCAATTTAAAATACAAGAATGCATTTTAGTAAATAGCTTAATTTAATTTTCAAATTTTTACACTTAATTGGAGAGCAAAGGAAGAGATGTCAGTTTCAGAAAATGTAGGTGTCACTTAACGAGCCCTAGAAACAACCCTTGAGCCTAGCACAACCCCAAAGACTGCAGTGGGCCTCGGATAGATTAAGGAATTAAAGATGTGTACTATATGTTCTCTCACTTCTCATATTTGAATGCAATTTGGGTAGGAATAAACAAAAAAGTGGCAAAGGAGGCCTCAAAAAGTTTAGTGACGACTCTGCTTGAGTTACACACAAAAAAAAAAGTTATTTGGCTAAATATTAATGCGGCTTTCTTATTTGAGTTTAACCATTTGGGGGTCAACCATTTGGGGGTCAACCATTTGGGGGTCAACCATTTGGGGGTCAACCATTTGGGTGTCAACCATTTGGGGGTCAACTCCTTAGTTAATAAATGAATTTTCAAAAAGGGATGTTTCCAAAACAAACAAAAAACACTGCTTTCATATTACATCTTCAACACAAACGAATTTTTTTTAATTTATAATAATTACTTTTTCTAAATATTTCAAAGTTTTATCGGAGTCGAAAAGAAAACAAAATGTTAAGTAGAAACGTGTCTATACATTTTGGGGGGTTATCAAAATGGTAATTTTCATAAATAGTTTGTGAATGGCATTGTTATTAAAAGAAAACATGAGGTTTTTTTTTTTTCAAAATATTATTTGATCTAAATAAATGGAAATGTTTTTGATTGTATTATACATTTACAGCATATAAATTAAACAATTTGAAGACAAGACATTCATAATGGATTATTTCAAACAGCCATTCAGTGAGTTCTCTTAGCCAAATCGGGGACTTATTAGTCCTCATTAAGAGCTGTGACTTCAGAGGCAGCACGCCGGTAAATTCGTGCAGATTGGGGAACAAAAGAATTTTGATATCTTTCAGTCCTCGCCCAGATGGAAATAATTCGTCCCGAACGGCCCGATCCTAAATATTTCTGGTGAAGAGGGTGGGATGCATCATCCAAAATGTGTTTAGTTTTACAAAAATAACTTTCTTCAAATAGTTCTACAAATGAAGGATGTTTAGTTTGTGTTATGTTCTTAGCTTTCTTGATTAGTCAGTTTATGCGGTGTTTAGTATCAGACGTTGAATTCCCACACCAGCAGGTAGTACTGAAATTAAGTAAATTGATATAATTAAACATTTTTTCTGAATACAATTGAACCCGCGCCTAGACGCCCTATTCGTCAGTGTGTTCTCGTTGAAGTCCTGTAGACCGAATTGGTGACACACAGGGACTCCTTTAACTTGCCGCCCCTTGTTTAGAAAAAATCATTACCCATACAAAGGAGAAAACAAACACTAGCTGTGAAGTAGACCGAAAAAGCACCCCTCCAATTAGGGCCTCCCAGGCAGACCAACCACTACGCCCCACCCAGTGTATCTTTCAGACATCCCTGCCCATCCAGGGGGGGGGGTTGGTGGGAGCATTTCAATATTTACCACAAACTGTCTCGCTAGTCGTGTCAACTCAATATTTACTACAATCTGTCTCGCCAGTCATGTCATCTCAATTTTTACAGCAATCCGTCTCATCACTCATATCATATCAATATGTATACAATCTGTCTCATCAGTCATGTCCGGACAACAGTCATCACTATTACACATGTGCTCATTGTTTTGCTAAGGCGCACATTTTTTCAAATCTGCTTAGTGACCTTCTTAAAAGCTATTAGAAATGTATTTCCCATTCACCATTAAGCTACAAAAAAAAAAGAAGACATCTAAATGTATATACATTTTTTTATGCAACGAAAGAGAAGAAATAATTGGGTAACTTGACTTGTCTTAATCACAGCAACATTCAGTCAATACGATATTATGAAAAAAAATATAAAAACCGAAAGCCTTTTGATAATGAAAACAATGAAAATATGTAATTATTGTTGAATACCGTAATATAACACTTCATCATAATGAATTCTACAAACAGTTATTAAGATAAGAGGTTCACGATTGAACAAAGTCAATGTTTTTTTTTTATAAACATTTACAGCAACATCCCCCCGCCCCCTATACACACACACACACACTTTCCCGTGAGTAAGCCGAGAAACATCAAATTCGAAAGATAACCACAAACACACAGACACACAAACACACAGACACACAAACACACAGACACACAAACACACAGACACACAAACACACAGACACACAGACACACACAGACACACACACACAATGACACAAAACGTCTTTTTTTAAAATACAATTTTTAATTATTCGATGTGGTGGACCAATGGCTGTCAAGTATTGATTTGCGGCACGTGTAAACGGGTCACTCTCCAGACCATTTGTCTTCTGTCTCACACAGTCTACCAGTCTCTGCAGTGTCATCATAGACAGCTCCCAAACCCGTGATCTCTGTTGACGTGGCAATTTGATACGATTTATTGCCACTTGAGGTAAGATATTTTTGACGCTCTTTCCCGCCAATCACCAAGTAAGCTGTTGTTTTTTCCACCATGTATTAGGTCCGTCAAGTTCAAACCAAGACAGAAAGCGTCCGTAATCCTTAATTGTATTCTGTAACAGTTCTAACGGTGCAAACAGGTGATGATCAGACCAATCTAAACACTATATAATTATCATTGTCCATAGGATCTTTAAATGAAATTAGTTTTTGCATCATTCTACACTTCGTACGAGAACAACAGAAGAACTGCTCGTGGAAATTTAAGTTTCCTTTACGTGTCCGTGTTTAAATGGTTCCTCAAGTTTTAGTTGCGGTCAATCCCCAGCAAACACCTAGACGAGCAAAAGCATTACCAGCACTCTCATGAACTGGTGTTATTCGTCCTTTGTGTGTGAAGATGACAAGGTTATAATTTAAAGAGATTACTACATGTGAAGATGACCAGGCTTTAGTTAAAAGTGATTCCTGCAAGTGAAGATGACCAGGCTATAGTTAAAAGTGATTACTGCATGTGAAGATGACCAGGCTATAGTTAAAAGTGATTACTGCATGTGAAGATGACCAGGCTTTAGTTAAAAGTGATTAAGCATGTGAAGATGACCAGGCTATAGTTAAAAGTGATTACTGCATGTGAAGATGACCAGGCTATAATTAAAGGTGATTACTGCATGTCAAGATGACCAGGCTATAATTAAAACTGATTACTGCATGTGAAGATGACCAGGCTATAATTAAAAGTGATTACTGCATGTGAAGATGACCAGGCTATAATTAAAGGTGATTACTGCATGTGAAGATGACCAGGCTATAGTTAAAAGTGATTACTGCATGTGAAGATGACCAGGCTATAGTTAAAAGTGATTACGGCATGTGAAGATGACCAGGCTATCGTTAAAAGTGATTACTGCATGAGAAGATGACCAGGCTATAGTTAAAAGTGATTACTGCATGTGAAGATGACCAGGCTATAGTTAAAAGTGATTACTGCATGTGAAGATGACCAGGCTATAATTAAAGGTGATTACTGCATGTGAAGATGACCAGGCTATAATTAAAAGTGATTACTGCATGTGAAGATGACCAGGCTATAGTTAAAAGTGATTACTGCATGTGAAGATGACCAGGCTATAGTTAAAAGTGATTACATGCATGTGAAGATGACCAGGCTATAGTTAAAAGTGATTACTGCATGTGAAGATGACCAGGCTATAATTAAAGGTGATTACTGCATGTGAAGATGACCAGGCTATAATTAAAAGTGATTACTGCATGAGAAGATGACCAGGCTATAATTAAAGGTGATTACTGCATGTGAAGATGACCAGGCTATAATTAAAAGTGATTACTGCATGTGAAGATGACCAGGCTATAGTTAAATGTGATTACTGCATGTGAAGATGACCAGGCTATAGTTGAAAGTGATTACTGCATGTGAAGATGACCAGGCTATAATTAAAAGTGATTACTGCATGTGAAGATGACCAGGCTATAGTTAAAAGTGATTACTGCGTGTGAAGATGACCAGGCTATAGTTAAAAGTGATTACTGCATGTGAAGATGACCAGGCTATAATTAAAAGTGATTACTGCATGTGAAGATGACCAGGCTATAATTAAAGGTGATTACTGCATGTGAAGATGACCAGGCTATCGTTAAAAGTGATTACTGCATGAGAAGATGACCAGGCTATAGTTAAAAGTGATTACTGCATGTGAAGATGACCAGGCTATAATTAAAGGTGATTACTGCATGTGAAGATGACCAGGCTATAATTAAAACTGATTACTGCATGTGAAGATGACCAGGCTATAATTAAAAGTGATTACTGCATGTGAAGATGACCAGGCTATAATTAAAGGTGATTACTGCATGTGAAGATGACCAGGCTATAATTAAAAGTGATTACTGCATGTGAAGATGACCAGGCTATAGCATGTAAAGATGTAGTAGAGCTTATATATTTAACAATTTTTTTGTACTTTAACGTAGAGCTAAATCATTGCACCAAATATTTCCTTCCATTTTTTTTTTTATATTAAAGCCCAAATTAAAAGAGTTGCGCGACTCCTTTTTACCCAGACCACTCTTGATTGAGAATGTTTTGATTACATCCAATAATTTAAATTAGTTCTAAAGATCCGATGACGTAATTTCTAGCCTTTCTTTTCTAGAGGATTCTGTTTTACCATATATATTAATTTAAGCCAGCAGGTTTCCTAGCCGGAAGAGATTTTCACTACTTACTACCTGTGCGTGTAAATTAATATCTTTCCAGGATTGTACATTTTCAGTTGCTGTTGTAAGTTGATATAGCTTTTATTTACGTATATTTGATATTGTTTTTATACCAATTTAATATTATAAAAAAATCACCCATTGTTAGAATCACTCGCTTTGGTATCGCTTTTATTTGTATTCTTCAATTCTTTGTTACGCATTGTTCATTCTACGAGCGAAATTCTTAAAACATATAACGGTATGTAAAGTGTACACTCTTGGTAAATATTTTATGTTTTTTTTTTTATTTTGGTGAACTTTTCATTTCAGAGCTGGCATTTGGGTTTTGTCATCGGTGAATAAGTCTCTTTAAAATTTTTTTTTTTACCAATCTTAAAACAAAATGTTTTTTTTTTTTTTAAGCAGTGCGTTCGAAAGGAAAGCTGCGCCCGGAGCAGTGCCTTAAAGTGGCGCCCCCTCGTTTTATAGACCTATGGTATACGATAAACACAGAGACGAGAATTATTTTTATATGTACATTTATTAACATTTTAGCGCCCACCACCGTTGAATTTGAAGCTGTGTTAAAGAATGTTGAAGTAAAAAGACATACAAAACCCAGAAATTTATCCAATGAAGGCTCCGCTGACCGAGGAGCACGATCGTTTTTTTTTTCTAACGTAATTTAGATGTTATTCATTAGGAAATACGAATTAGAGGTGGACTCATGAACAAATGAACAAAGATTTATTTCCTTGTTGAAATAATTTATTTTGTATTGTATTATTTGACCCCTTCCTGAACCCCTCGAAACTTGTAATTGTTCACGGGGGACGCCCACCTCAAAAGAATTCTCTTCCCTTGTCTTCATTGAAAAGAAGCAGGTGAACCTCGAAGATCCGTCGTTGAACTTCTGAAATCTGAGTGCTGCTTGCGACTTCACATCTGGCAGTCGGCCATTCCGAACGACTTAAACACGATGTTGGTAAAACTCAGCGTTGTGTTGTTGGTGGTGTTCTCAGCATCCACCAGCTTGGGAAAGGAGAGTAAAAACTCTGCATTAGATCGATGGCTTAAGATGAGTAAGTCATTTTATTGCTTTGAAAAGGATATCAAGTATTGCAGGGAATAATTTTTATTGATTTGTTTTTTACTTAATTAATCAACGATTTTCTTGTTGTGATTTAGTATCCTTCCATTTTGTTTGTTGTGCTTTAGTATTCATCAGTTTTGTTGTTGGGATTTAGTATTCATCGATTTTCAATTGTGAAAATGGAATTAGTCTGGAGCAGCTATAGGTCTGTAGCGGAAACGATAACTGCAATAGTAACGAGGGTGCAATCAAGCGTAGTAAGCAAACAATTACATTGTAATCTTTTATTATAATAACGTAAGAACAGTGATCCAAGATTTTGTACCATATATTAATATAAGGAAGATGTAATGAACTGTTTGACGGTCCATTACAGTTAAATCTGTGGAGATGTACGAACAGGTATAGAAGTTTATCCAGTTATTTGCACGAAGCAGGGGCGTAGCGGGGGGGGGGTGCGGACCGCACCGGGTGGTAACATTTTAAGGATGACACCTAATTAAAAAAATGCATATTTACAAGCTCGGTCTAACCTAGAATCATAAAAGGCTAAAGGATAATAGATTTCGCATACATTTTAACAAATGTAACCAATCCAAATGCGTGCTTTTTAAAAAGTTCAAGGTTGATGGGTCAGAAAAGAGACGACCCTATGTTTAGGTCAGAAAAAAAAAACAGTCATTATTCCACTGCGATCGAAATGGTCGGTAACTTGCGAAAGCATCAGGAGGCTATATTTATCTGAATTTGCAGAAATACGTGTTTCCATTGATACCAAATACGATTATGTCGGTAAAAATAAAACACATTAAAAATGAATTTTTACCCATTAATATGTTTAAAAAGTACATTATTTGTACACAATTCTCAATCTTTTAATGATTAATTCTTATTTATTTATAAACGGAAATCCAGATATAAAAAAAAAAATTTTAGGCGTCGGAAGGGCACCTATGATGCCTTGAAAAGCGGAAAGCATTGGCAGCAGGAAGAGGGGTACACAAAACGATTGCTGCCGAACGTATTTCTGTGGTGGATGTTGAGAGGAAAAAAGTGGAGGGATCTCCTGACAGGTTGCTGGATGCCTCATTAATTCTTGCAAAGCAAAATTTGGCATTTTGTGGCCATAAAGAAGATTAATCTTCACTGAAACTCTCTAGAAATAGTTGAAATACCATCTAAATGTGACCCAGTGCTAAAAGAGCACAAAATGAGACTAAAGAGGAGTACATCTACACAAAAAGCATCCGCATCTTACCTTTCACCAGAAACCCAAAATGAATTTATAAATATCCTTGCAAATTATGTGAAGGAGATACTATCATGGATATAAATGTTGTGAGGTATTTTGGAATTATGTTCAAAAGTACACCTAATATATCACACACTGAACAGATGTCTGAAATGATCAGATATGTGAAAATTTACAATGGGAAAGCTGAAGTGAGAGAAGTGTTTCTTACATTTTTCCCGTTTAGAGGGAAAAAACTGATGACCACAGTTCTAACATTCTTACAAATCTAGAACGTGATGGACTAGACATAATGATTTTCAGAGCTCAAGGTTACGATAATGCTGCCACAATGTCTGGAATCCATGGAGGTGTTCAGGCCATTCTGAAAAGAAATAATAAGAAAGCGATTTTTAATGGATGTGTGAGCCATTCGCTTAAATTGTGTGGTCAACACTCTTTTGCCGAAAATGCTTCATGTTTTACATTTTTCGGCACTCTTGAAGTAATATTTTCCCTCTTTGCTGCATCCACTCATGGATGAAGTTTTGTAATTGAACACACTGGAATGTCGCTGAAAAGAAAGTCAACAACGCGTTGGAATGCTCACCATTGTGCTGTTAAAACAGTGAACGATGAGTTTGATGAATGTGTGGCGGTGATTCAAAATTTGGATACAAGAGGCACAGCACAAGGTCTTTTACATGCTGTCTGTGATTTTCACGTTTATCTGCTACCTTTACCTTTGGGCTGATCTACTTGAGGAAGTTAATCTTACACAGCAGTATCTTCAGACTAAAGGCTTTACTCTTGACAAAGTGGTGACCAACTTAGAGGCCTTAGTATTCTTTATGCAAAAGCTCTGTCACTTGGGGAATATGTTATTGGAAAGGCACTTTTAAAATCAGAACAAATATTGAACTTCTTTAGGGAGAAGATGAAGGTTTAAGAAGAGAATGGCAGGAGAAAAAATAATAGATCCTGGGATCTTTCTGCGAGAATAAAACTGTAGGGAGAAGCTGGAGTGTATTGATCGCTTCTATTCTGAACTCCAAATCAGATCACAAGCGATCAAGGAAGTAGCAGATATGCTTGGGGCTGTTCAACCCAAGAGTCTAATATCAGCAAGTGAAGTAGAGTTACTAGTATCCCTTCCAAAATTAACTTATTTATATGATGATTTATCAGATGATGAACATTTTAAAGAAATACCAAGGCTTAGAAGACATCCAAAGGTAAGGTAGCTTAAATTGAATTTCACAAAGTCATGAACTGGTCAGGATTTTATGTTTTGAAATTCATAGCTGAAAGCCGAGCTTTTCAAAACTAAGACTTATCAAGAAATATTATTTATGATCCATCCATCATAGGATAGTCTAGGCTTTCTGATGTGGCTCTGCTGTCAATTGAAAGTGATTCAGTGAAGAACATTGGTTTTGATCACATGACAGGCTTGCAACTTTGAAGACAAGGAAAGGAAAATGTTCAATTAAGTAAATTTAATGGAAAAAACACACAAAAAACTATAAATTAATGTTATTAGAGTTTGAAAATACATTGACCTCATGACCTTCGATTTAAGTGATTTTGTTCTTGTCATTGTTACACTGTGGACTTATTTTAACAAGAAGAAATCCATCATGTAGGTTGTTTTTTTTATATTTTTTTTAATTTGGAGGTGGGGGGGGGGTTGAGGGTTAAACGATGAGTTTACCGCACCTGGTGACACCAAAACTAGCTACGCCACTGACACGAAGGCATTATTGGTTATCCATAGTAATTTACAGGAAGGTGTAGATATCATCCCATTAGTCTGTATTAAATGACTTAAAAGGTGTCATAATCCTGTTTAAGATAGTGTAGCAAGTCATCTATGTTGTGGAACCTTAAAAAGGCAATTTATGTTAAGTCATAGGGAAAATTGGCTTGAATTTTGATGATAAACCTATGTATCCATAAATACGTAGTGTGAAACAATTTAATACATTATGATAAAAATACTTTGTCTTATCAATTTTTGGGGAATTTAAGTTTTTCGAGACCAAAAATCTAATACATGAACAATTCCCCAAATGTAATAGTTCAAGGACAATAGGCTCAAGGCCAATAGGCTCAAGGCCAATAGGCCCAAGGCCTGTATATGTGAAAAAATGACGATTTTGGCCCCCTTCATTGTTGACCTCTCTCTCGGCCCTGCTTACCGTTTTAAAATTAAGAATAAACAAGTTAACTCTTACATGTTTTTTTCAGAATCATATGGGTGCAAGTCATTTCAAATTGCATGCTCCAGTACTGTAAAGTGCATATATGAGCATGATGTCTGTGACGGACACAACGACTGCGGCGATAACTCGGATGAAGCAAATTGTCGTAAGCAAACAATTACATTCTATCTTTTATTATAATAACGTGGGAGCACTGATCCAAGATTTTGTAAAATATATTATATGAGGAAGTTGTAATGAACATGTGCCTGTACATTACAGTTGAATCTGTGGAGATGTACTAGCAGGTATTGACATTTGTCCATAGTTCTATACCAAAAGGCATAAATGGTTATTCATAGAACTTTACCAGAAGTTTTTGAATGTTATCCATGTTACTTTACCAGGAGATGTAGAACTTTATCCATGGTACTTTACCAGAAGGTCTAAATATGTTCCCATTATTATGTATTAAATGACTGATAAGATGTCATACGCCTGTATTAGAGAGTGTAGCAAGTCATTTATGTTCAAAAACCTTGAACAGGCCAGCACTATTAAGAGATAGGGAAAATTGGCTTGAATGTTGTTGATGAAACTATGTATTCATAAATACAAAATCTGAAATAAATTTAATACATTATGATAAATAATAATTTGGGCTTATCAATTTTTGGAATTATTTTTCATATGACATTTGTTTTCTCTGTTATAACAATTGAATACTTTACCTTTCTTGAGACTAACAATCTAATAGGCTCAAGTGCCTATAGACTCAAGGAAAGACCTATACATGTGAAAAATTGACAATTTTGGCACCCACTATTGTCGGCCGGAGTTGATCATTTGGATTCTTGATATTTTGACCCATCTTGTACTTGAGTGGTGCTATTTTTGACATGTGTGGACCTAATGCCCTCTTTATGCCCTCGTACATGCTCATTGCATCTCCGTTGTCTGAAGCCGAATGTATGAAATTGCAAAGGTCTAGCCAGTAAGTGTTGGCACAGTGGCGGGCCGTCTGCTGTGATAATTTTTTTTCGGTTCGGAGAGCCTGCAGTGTACTAGCACAGGGTGCTTCTCTATAGGCAAATAGGGCTCTTCTCTTCCTCTCGATTACGGGTTCCATCAAATTCCAATGCGCCTCGTACCAGTCATTATTTCTATGCTCCCTTTTACCGTAGACGGACATGGCTGAGTCGTACACAGCATCTCGTAAATGGCTCCACTTAGAGTAAATAGTTCCATCATGTGATCCATTAGCAAGGGTGTCCTGCAACACTTTTGAGAATTGCTGCTTTTTTTCTGGTTTGTTTGAGCAGTGGACAACACGTTTTTTTAGCATTATGCAATTTTTTGGGCATTAGTCGTATCTTGCTTGCCACTAGAGAATGGTCCGTGTCACAGTTGGCACTATGGTAGCTGCGGGTGTGAAGTACACTAGCTTGTTCCAAGCGATTAGTAATGACGAAGTCTAGCAGGTGCCAGTGGCGGGAACGTGGGTGTCGCCATGACACCTTTTGGATTTGTTTACATTTGAAGAAGGTATTTGTAACACTGAGACCATGGGAGCAGCACAGCTCCAGCAGACGTTGTCCATTTTCATTGATCCTTCCTAATCCGTGATAACCAAGACATGACGGCCAGGCCACCTGATCAGCTCCTACCCTAGCATTAAAGTCTCCCAGAATGTACAATGCTTCGGTTTTGGGAACGCTTGATAATTCTTGGTCCAGGGTCTCATAGAAAAAATCTTTCTCTTCTGGAGTCGAATGAAGAGTTGGAGCATACACACTGTATACGTTGACCTTGCCAGCAGATGATGACATCCGCAGTCGCAGAATCCTCTCCGATCCCAAAGAAGGAGGTTCAAAAAAGGCCAATAATGTGTTTCTTACGGCAAATCCAACACCATGCTATCTAGGTTCATCCGCGGATTTCCCCTGCCAGTAGAATGTGTAGGTAGCTTCCTTTATGGTTCCACTATCTGCTAGTCGGGTCTCTTGAAGGCCTGCAATATCAATGTTTAGTCTCGCGAGTTCTTTGTCAATGACGGCAGTCTTCCTTGCGTTGTCAATCTGATCAAGGTCCGTTTCAAATCCAGGACACATGGTTCTCACATTCCATGTTGCGAAGCGAAGTGGTTGAGTCTTCCTCCTATTGACCTTCTTTGCCTTACGAAACAAACTTGCTCTACGTAAAGTGACGTCACTTTTATAGCTACTTAGCCTGGGCGGTGATTTATGGAGACCAGGTGTTGCCCAATGCAGCAGATCCCCACTCTCCACGCAACCAGTGGACCCAAGGGAATGACAATGGGAGTCGCTTAGTCAATTATTTTGTCACGTGATGTGAGTAAAAACGAGTAAGATTTCCGGTATACTGTATACAACACACTAGTGCTTGACAACAGTAGCCCGATACACACTACAACTACACTACATTTCGTCCAATGAAAATTAACAATAAAATAAACAAAGGGGAATGACTCCTGCATCAATATTGAATAAAAACGCAAATGACGTCATGAGCACGCACGGAGCTCAACAACATCCTGCCGATAATAGTATTGATAGTTCCCATCGAATATCGCTCACAAATTTTTCTTGAAATAACTTTCTTCCTTTAATTATAACTGACGTATATTTATTGTCACATTTATGGATTTCATTTAAAAAACGCTTGCATTCCATAATATTACGAAAGGTAAAATTTTTAATTAACATGACAATGGGGAAGCACTGATGAAGTATCTTTTGTTGTGTGTAGCAGCCTAGTGATGACTTACTCACATCACGTGACCAAACAAGGAAGTGACTAAGCGACTCCCATTGTCAATACAGCTTGGCACTGACTGCGTCGCAGGAGTTGACAAAATGACATTGTTATCGGCGTCAGATCGACTTCGGGACTCCATCTCCGGATTTTACAGTTTGGGTTTACTCCCGTATTCTTACCCTAGCTTCCCGCATTGTATTTGCGTATTTATATCAGCATATTTTCATGATTTTACCGTTTTTTGAACAATTTCGGTATTCAAAAATGTGCGTGTCAGCCATCTTGTTGCTAACCGGAAGTTAATATATCCAAATGATCAACTCGGGCGTTGGGTAGAGCATTATCTTGAGCTATACTCTATAATGAATGTAGTTACTGAGACCGCTGTTCATAATATTCCTGCCTTATCAGTAATGAATGAATTGGATGAAGAGCCAACTTTACAGGAGCTCGAAAAAGCCATCAATTACCTTGCGGATGGGAAGGCTCCAGGGATCGACGGAAATCCTCAAAAATGGAAAATCTATCCTACTTCAGCCCTTACATGAGCTCCTCTGTCTGTGTTGGGAAACTGGTCACATTCCCCGGGACATGAGAGACGCCAACATCGTAACATTGTATAAAAATAAAGGGGACCGAAGCGATTGCAATAACTACCGAGGTATTTCTCTCCTTAGCTTAGTTGGAAAGACTTTTGCCCGGGTTGCTCTTAAACGATTGCAGAGCCTTGCGAACCTCATCTACCCAGAGTCCCAGTGTGGCTTCAGGAGTGGGCGCTCAACAATAGACATGATATTTTCTCTACGCCGAATGCAGGAGAAATGTTGTGAACAGCATATGCCTCTTTATATTGCCTTCATAGACCTGACCAAGGCATTTGTCTTGGTAAATCGAAGAGGCCTTTTCAGTATCCTGCAAAGAATAGGTTGTCCCCCACGACTGCTCACAATAATACAGTCATTTCACAAAAATATTCACAGTACAGTAACTTTCAATGGCACTGCATCTGAGTTATTTCCAGTTAGCAGCGGAGTAAAACAGGGTTGTGTACTGGCACCAACGCTGTTTTCAATTTTCTTTTCGATGCTCCTTCAATTTGCTTTCAGTGACTGTGAAGATGGAGTGTACGTCCATACAAGATCTGATGGAAGACTGCTCAATATCGCCCGCCTTCGTGCAAAGACCAAAGTAAAAAAGGTTCTGATTCGTGAACTGCTGTTCGCTGACGATGCCGCATTAACATCTCACACAGAAGAAGGTCTGCTGGGGCTGGTTAATCGCCTATCCCATGCTTGTAAAGAGTTTGGTCTTTCGATTAGTCTACAGAAAACTCATGTAAAGATGCAAGGGGCACCGCCTCCTCCAATCATATCTATTGAGGGTCATAATCTATCGGTTGTTGATCATTTCATATACCTGGGATCCAATATTTCTAGTTCTCTCTCCGTTGCTGAAGAGATCAATCTCAGGATTGCAAAAGCAGCAGCAACTATGGCTAAACTGAATAAGCGGGTGTGGAATAATTCCAATCGAACTGATAAAACAAAAATAAGTGTCTATCAGGCATGCGTGCTTAGCACGCTCCTATATGGTAGCGAAGTGTGGACCACATATACCAGTCAGGAGCGGAAACTCAACAGCTTCCATCAAAGATGTCTGCGTCGCATTTTGCACATTCGCTGGCAGGACAGGGTGCCTAACGTGGAGGTCTTGGAACGTGCACACATGATTAGCATATTCTCTTTTCTTATCAAGAGAAACCTTCGCTGGTTAGGTCATGTACGTAGAATGGAGGAAGTACGTATCCCAAAGATTCTGCTGTATGGAGAGTTGGCAGAGGTGACAAGACATATTGGACGACCGCGCCTGAGATTTATTGACGTTTGCAAACGAAGCCTGAGGGAAGCCAATATTGAAACAAACGAATAGGAGTCCATTGCCGAACATCGCTCCAACTGGCGTACAGCAGTGTTTGGAGGAGTGAAAAGGGCAGAAGTTACTTGAAAAGAGGCCCTCGAATCAAAAAGAACAATTCGAAAATCAAGAATTTACCGGGTTTCAACATTCTCCTGCGAGAGATGCGGCCGTGATTGCCATTCTAGGATCGGCCTAGTGAGCCACTCGTCAAAGTGTAGAACTATATAGCTACTCCATCGTCTCACGTAGACGGAAGGATGCCATAATAATTGTCGACCTCTCTCAGGGCCTTGTGTACTTGTTTAAAACCTATATTTAAAAAGTTAACTCTTTAATATTTTTTGCAGTTGCATATGACTGTGGGCCAGAAAGATTTAAGTGTAGAAATAGTGGAATATGCATATTACAGGATTATCAATGTGACAGAGAATACGACTGCCCCGATGGCTCGGATGAAGCCAGGTGTGGTAAGCTAACAATTACATTCTATCTTTTATTATAATAATGTAAGAACAGTGATCCAAGATGTTGTACCGTATATTAATATAAGGAAGTTGTAATGAACTGTTTGCCGGTCCATTACAGTTAAATCTGTGGATATGTACGAGCCGGTATAGAAGTTTATCCACAGTTCTTTGCCAAAAGGCATAGATGATTATCCATAGATTTTTACAAGAAGGCGTAGAATGTAATCCATGGTACTATACAATAAGATATAGAATGGTATCCATAGTACTTTACAGGAAGTCTTATGAAGTTTTCTATGGCACTTTTTAAGAAATTGTAGAAGATTATCCATGTTTTTTTTTCCAGAATGGATAGAATGTTATCCATGATAGTTTACCATATGTCGTATGAGGCTATCCATGGTGCTTTACCAGAAGGTGTAGATATGTTCCCATTGTTCTGTATTAGATGAGTTATAAGGTTTCATAATACTAGACAGTGTAGAAGGTCATGTATGTTCAAGAACCATTAACTGGCCAGTATTATCAAGAGATAGGTCAAATTGGCTTAAATTTTGATGATGAACCTATTTATTCAAAAAAGAAATTTCATATCAACTATTATAAAAATAATGAAATTTCATAATTTAATTAAATACATTATTTATTATAATTCATACATTTGAAAGTATTTCGATAATTTATTTTTACAAAATGTTTAAATGATCAAATAATTCCAAATTTCTTTTTCTGTCCAAATTCCTGTTTGGGGGGAAAAGAAATTTTGAATTATTTGATTATCAAAACAACACATTGATAAAAATTGTTGATTCTTGATTTTGTAGACATTCAATAGTTAGTCCAAACGCACGTTAGGCGTCTAGTGCTAGCGGTGTGGAAATGGAAATGGGGGTGTTTTTGTAAACATCGTGGCTTCGCGCCTAACAAGCCCCCTCATTTGATCTCATGAAATTAAATAGTAAAAGACCCGAAATTTCCAACGGTGTAAAGAAAGTACTAATATCTCTATGTTTTCGCCCATGTTTTTATACTTAATTTTCAACCGGTTTTTTCAAAATGAAATAAGCAAGGTAGATATAATTTCTATACATCAAACGAAAGGACAGCATATGGTGTTTCTTATGGTGGTAGAATTATTCCGATAACTTAAATAGGCGCGTAGCCGTGGGCGTTTAAAACACCTTGGGGTAAACTGGCACTCACGAAAACGCCGTAAAATTGGTCAAAACTGATACTTTTCGAACACAGAAAAAACGCTTTCAAAAACATTGAACAGTCATACACGTAACACGTTTCGCCAGATAAAGACTTAAAATGTAATCACATAAAAAAATTTCCTGTAATTCTACTAGAAGAGGATTAATTTTTTTTTTTTTTTAACTTCGAAAAATGATCCTAAAACGCATTTTTTTCTTCAGCTTATCGTGGCCGCCGTCAATTAAAGAGATCCGCCCATGAGAAGAAGCGCGTCATCACAAAAAGACAAGGTAAGGTCAGATATAATTATGAAACAGTCCTCTTTTAGTTCAAGGTACTTTACACAAAGACTAAGAAATTGATTATTTTTGTTTGAGTTAAAAATATTTTGTTCTGAGAAAGAAATTCTTCTTAATTCCAAACCATGACGAATTTAATACCTTACAGTTTCTGACTATATGACATTCCTTACAGTATTTATTATAATTCATACATTTGATAGTATTTCTAGAATTTTCTATTTTTTTTTAATAATCAAATAATTCCAATTTTTATTTTCTGTCCTCCTGTAAGGTGAAAAAGAAATTTTGAATTATTTGATGATCAAAACAAGTTGATAAAGATTGTTTGATATCGCTATGCTCCTTGGGCAAATCACAACTGATGCATAAGTCTCAACAACAAAAAAAAAGTAATAAAATAGAAAATAATCTCCATATATAAAAATAAATGTCTATGTATGCATGAGTGTACGTATGCATGTCCCGTACTCGCTCCTACATCATTTATGGGATTGCGATAAAACTTTGGTGATTTGTTGTCCTCGGGCCCGTGCATTTTTATGAGTCATTACAACCCTTTTAAGATATTCCGTTAGGTCCGTTGGCCCTGAATTCGTTTTTTTTTTTTTCTTATGTGAGCTTTGTAAAAAATAATCTCCGTATGCGCCCCTATACCATTTATCCGAATTTGATAAAACTTTAGTGAGATGTTGCGCGTTTGTTTCTAATATGAGCCATGTACCGTATTTCACGGACTGAAAGACGCACTTTTTTCTTATAAAAATTTCCTCCAAAATTCCGGTGCGTCGTATACTCAAAATTAATATAATATAATATATAAACAATATATTATATATAAAATATAAACAACATATATTTAGTTATACTTATATAGTTTATATAAAGAAGAACTAATCAATTGGTGGATGGAATTTAATCAAATACAAGTAGCGAGATTTCAATTTGTGTGTGACAAAATTGAGTAGATTTCTAAATTCGTACAACCATTTTGTAATATTCAGTTTTGGACCTGGGGCCCTATATTAGTTTTTTGTTTCTTCTGATATGCGCTATTTTAATATAATTTCTGTTTGCGTTCCTATACCATTCATCTGATTGTTATAAAATTTTTCGTGAGTTGTTGTGTGCACGCCTGCAAAAAGTTTCTGATTAATTACAATCAGCCATTTTACAATATTCCATTTGGGGCCAGTGGCCCTAAATTCGTTTTTTTTTTCTTAAATGAGCTATGTAAATTGGTCGATCAATCGCTACAAGTGTGTTGACTAAATTTATTCGAGTACGCACCAGACGGTAAATACATGTATAAAAGCAGACCAATGATTACACCTGAAAATCGTATTTCCTTTGTTTTTGCACAAACATAAGATATGGGAACACAAAATAAAAAAAAAAATGTTCCAAATTATATTCAGTACCCTACAGTGCCTGAGAGACAGCTAAAACGACCAATTGTTTAAAAAAGATTGAAGACCCCAGCTGTAGAGTGTAATGAAGTCTACTACTATTTGCTGAGGCCCTTTATTTAAAAAAGATTGAAGACCCCAGCTGTAGATTGTAATGAAGTCTACTACTATTTGCTGAGGCCCTTTATTTAAAAAAGATTGAAGACCCCAGCTGTAGATTGTAATGAAGTCTACTACTATTTGCTGATGCCCTTTATTTAAAAAAGATTGAGGACCCCAGCTGTAGATTGTAATGAAGTCTACTACTATTTGCTGATGCCCTTTATTTAAAAAAGATTGAAGACCCCAGCTGTAGATTGTAATGAAGTCTACTACTCTTTGCTGAGGCCCTTTATTTAAAAAAGATTGAAGACCCCAGCTGTTGATTGTAATGAAGTCTACTACTATTTGCTGAGGCCCTTTATTTAAAAAAAGATTGAAGACCCCAGCTGTTGATTGTAATGAAGTCTACTACTATTTGCTGATGCCCTTTATTTAAAAAAAGATTGAAGACCCCAGCTGTTGATTGTAATGAAGTCTACTACTATTTGCTGAGGCCCTTTATTTAAAAAAGATTGAAGACCCCAGCTGTAGATTGTAATGAAGTCTACTACTATTTGCTGAGG
>CAXITT010000341.1:206506-230624 GCA_964033795.1 Lymnaea stagnalis | reverse complement strand
GGGGGGGGGGGTGGGCTGACATTCTGTCCATGGTTTTCTTTATTTCGAATTTTATAGCTCTGTATTCCTATTGTGTCTTGCAGCAGTAGTTGTTAATGGTTTCCCTAATTTAATATGTTTAAAGATTTGTCTCCATTGCTGAAAGGTACATAACAAAGGACTGGAAACCAGCATACAAAAAAAAAACTTTACCAAAGCTGGTGACCTTAACGATATTCAACTACCCGGTACAGAGTATTCTAATTCTATTAAATTTTTATAAAAAATGCTTCCGCCTTATAAAATGTTATATGTAGGGAGAAAATTTAAACCTCTGGGAAAAGAATTCTAGAATTTGCATCACTCGATAGCAGTCTATAAAAATCTAGGAAAGGAATAATGCGGTCGTGCGTTAGATATTTCATAGGTGATGTCAATATCAATTTATTTTTAAATTGTAAAAATATATATTTAAAAAACGGAGTGGGAGAAGAGTGGTTGACACTTAAGCTCTAACTTTAAGTAAACACAGGCCATAAATTCGGAACAGTCGGACAACAAGAAAATAAATTTAAAAAATGCGCATTAACTGACAACAGAAATTAAATAATTTCAAATAAATATTTGGTCTCTTTTTAAAGGTATGCATTGGCGTATTTGAAAGACTGAAATAAAAATTCAAACATCTAAACACTGAAACACCAAAACACCTAAACACTGGAACACCTAAACATTGAAACACCCAAACACTGAAACCCCCAAACAATGATACACAATACAATACATAGAGTAAAATTGTAATAGTATACTGTTTAACAGCAGTCAAGGGAAAGTGATAACATGTTTCATTTTCCAATAGGCTTTTAAAAAAAAAATTTAATCAACATTTTTAATATGAATAATTTTTCACGTGTAATCACGGCTGAGGGGGAATCACGACTGAGATGGGTTCACTTGATGAGACAGTTTCATACCATAATCTGAACAAGGGATTTACTTGATGAGATAATTTTATTATGCAATCTGAACAAGGGATGAGAGAGTTTCATACCACAATCTGAACAAGGGATGAGAGAGTTTCATACCACAATCTGAACAAGGGATGAGAGAGTTTCATACCACAATCTGAACAAGGGATGAGAGAGCTTCATACCACAATCTGAACAAGGGATGAGAGAGTTTCATACCACAATCTGAACAAGGGATTCACTTGATGAGACATTTCTTTACCGCAAACTGAACAAGGGATTCACTTGATGAGACATTTCTTTACCGCAAACTGAACAAGGGATTCACTTGATGAGACAGTTTCATACTGCAATCTGAACAATATTGTTTTATCTAAGGATTTGTTTCATTTTCATACAAACAGACTAGAGCAAACATACTAAGCGCATGTCTATGGCCTCAAGAAACTGCACTCGTCTCACTGTCTTTCAAGTAGAGCACACTTTTACTTAAAAAAAGCAGGCTTGTAACAGACCATAATACTTAGCACTCAAATGAAGTTAATGTTCTCTGTTGTTTACTGACATAAATTAAGAATTATAGCTTTTTTAAATGATCAGTTTCAAATGCTAAATTATAAACTAAACTTTCCCACTTTTCAAAGAAGCTTTCAAGTGTTTCTTCTGTTTACCAGTCAACAGCCTTCCTTCTTGAGGTCAAAATAAAATATTCTTTTGGTCAAGCGCTTGTCTGACATTCTCGCACCATGGCCCATCCAGCCAAGCTGGGACTGCATTAATAAGGCGTGTATGCTGGGGTGACTTCGGTGTCTAGGATCTTGTTTTACCATATGTTGCTTAGGATTTTTTGGAGGCGTATCGTATCATGTGAAAGTGGTTTAGTTTCCGTACATGGGGCTGATAGACTGTCCGTGTTTTATATGCATATGATAGCGTTGGGGTACAGCTTATTCTTATAATGTTATAAATGCTTTAGACAAAACATTGGAGAACCACTGATCTAAAGTGTGTGGTATAACTTACCTAAAATCTAAATATGTGTTGGGCATTGTATCATATAAACTGTGTGCCATAATTGGCCTTAAATCATTTCATTCCTCTATTCTACTTTTGTAACTGACCAGAACTTTCTCTAGTATGTAACTCAACACAAGAATGGCGGTGCGCATAAAACTATAAATGTGACGTATTATGTCACTGGTACCTTGCAGATAAAGCTATTTGTGATGTATTTAGTCAGTGCTATGTTGCAAATAAAACTATGGAGATAATATGTTAAGCCACTGCTATGTTGCTGATAAATCTAACGATTTGACGATTGATGTAGGGTAAATAGTTTCATCCGTGATATATAAAAGCATTTTGACCACTGCAATTTACAGATACAAACTTTAGATTCGATTGACAGAACTAAACTACTACTGTGTTTTTGTATTATTTATGACATTAACAGTTATAAGTAGACATAGTATTTAAAACTTGCCTTAGTCCTTTCTTCAAAAACTGTTTTGTAAACTTTATTGTTTAAAAGACGCATGCAGATTTAACTTTCAATTTGTTTACAAGAATCTTTCTTTCCTTGCACAGCTGGCGACCCTTGGCCCCAGCCTACGTATTGATATGGTGTGTGTTGTTTGGTGTGCCCTCAACAATGGAACCACACTACCATTATGTTTAGACGGTGTGGATTGACACAAGTACAGCAGAAAGTATTTTACCTTGTTCCTGGTTGAGCCCAACTCCACATCCTTCGGCCTCAGACATGCCTAATACGTCTTCAACTTCAATAAACCATTAACATCACTGATATGTGTTATTCTTATAATAACTAAAAATTGTAATGGAAATGAAGGGAATAAGAGATTAGAAGATTGTGAGTTAGAACAACAACTTACACCGTCAGAAAGAACTAAATTGACCTCTGAAACATTATGGTCAAGCAATGCGATATAAAACTTAGTTGAACACTTCCACATTATAGTCAAGCTGTGCCAGATAGAACTAAGTTGACCTGAATGATTCCAAAAATAATAATTTACCTGGCATTACTTTGTACAAATGTGATCAAATTTCATCAATTTCTATTCTGAATAGACATAATGTTATGCACAATTATTATTTATTTAAACATTTTTATTTCAACTTTAACATAGGCTTTAATATCCAGCAATCTGAATTAAAATGTTTCTCAGAGACTATATCTGTAGTGTGGAATGCATTTCCTGCTTGACTGCACAATCCATCACCGTTGATTGAATACAATACAGAAATCTGTTGATCAAAATAGGTCAAACATCATGAGTTAAATGTAACATTTAGTTACTAAGAGATTAAAAGTTAACACTTAGTCCAATACATTTCCTTACAATTTTACAATAAGTTCTAGTGGATCATGGTGGGATAAGAGATAGGGAAAATAAAATAAATTTGAGTAGTTAATTTTTTTGATAAAACACCTAAGAATAATAAATGGGAAACAAGAATTATATGACTTTGAACACACTTCTCTTACAGTATTGAATAACTGAATCATTGTTAACTCTTAACTTCACTGACGAAGGAAGACAACTCTGCATTAAGAGCAGGTTTAATCAAGAAGAAATTAATAAATAAAAAAATCTCAACTCGTGACATAATTAAATGAAACAAAGATCACTGTATTCAGAAAGGTAGCCTGGTGCGAATATTTAACATTGGATCATTTTGTAATTAACTGATTTGTGTTACATGAAATCAAATGTCGAAATGAGGAACAAAATGAAAAGGACGAAAATATTTGCCTAAAAAGAACTTTTAGTTATCTTAGTTTAGATTTTTTGAAATCTGCAGTGCACTTTACATAAATCCACATGGGACAACCTTAAGAAGTTTCTATGAGTTTATTTCTAGGAAACTTTCACTTAGCCCCTGAACTCTCATAGCTTGTGTTTTTCCTGATATACATTCTATTTTTTAAAATATTGTATGGGAAGTTGTGTAAGATTTTGGTAGCTCTGGGCTGTCAGTTACAGCATAGTGCATTACAGATGATCCAGCCATGAGCTGCCCAATCCACTAAAGCCAAAAATCCAAGACTGTCTTAGTCTTAGAGTTCCTCCTACGATGTCGTTAAGTCAACTGTTTATGGGCAGCCTGAAGCAGAAACAATAGTGGAGACCTACACCAGTTCCTCCTAGGATGTCGTTAAGTCAACTGTTTATGGGCAGCCTGAAGCAGAAACAATAGTGGAGACCTACACCATTTCCTACATCTTATGCCAATTGGATCATAGGTATGTACTGATTGCAGACATCTACAAGGTTTGTGCCATTGTTTTAGGTGGGAACATGTGGTGATATCTGATAATTGTAACCAGGTGCTGGTATCAGGATATCAACATGTCCAACAACTGTATTGCCGTTCATAGTTGGCTGCAAAATTGTCTACGAAACTTGGATTGGCCTTTCATCATGAAAGAAACATGTAATAAGGTTTCCTATCTGTTTTACCTTCACTACTGATTCAGTTGATGATTTTTGTGCCTTTCCCCATCATTTACAAGAGGGTCCAGTCCTATGATTTACAAAGGGCCCAGCACCATCATTTACAAGAGGGCTCAGCCCCTCCATTTACAAGAGGGTCCAGTCTCATCATTTACAAGAGTCTCCAGTTCCATCATTTACATGAAGTCCCAGTGCGATGATTTAAAAGAGTGCCCAACACCGTAATTTACAAGAGGGTCCAGTCTCATCATTTACAAAGGGCCCGGCTCCATCATTTACAAGAGGGGCATCGGCCCATCATTTACAAGAGGGCTGAGGCCCATCATTGATAAGAGGGCCCAACCCCATTATTTAAGGGAGGGCCCAGCCCCATCATTTACAAGAGGGCCCAGCCCCATCATTTACAAGAGGGCCCAGCCCCATCATTTACAGGAGGGCCCAGCCCCATCATTTACAGGAGGGCCCAGCCCCATCATTTACAAGAGGGCCCAGCCCCATCATTTACAGGAGGGCCCAGCCCCATCATTTACAGGAGGGCCCAGCCCCATCATTTACAAGAGGGCCCAGCCCAATCATTTACAAGAGGGTCCAGACCTATGATTTACAAGAGGGCCCAGCCCCATCATTTATGTAAGTTTGCAGAAAATTAAAAGCAATTTTTGAAATCATGATTTCTCATGGCCGTATCAATGTAATGACAAAAATAGTTAGTAAGCTCCCTTTGCTCTGCTTTCCCTTTAAAGAAAATAGTTCCATTGCTGTCTACCAAATCGTAACATTATATTCTGTGGAGTGCTGTGGCCTTTAAAGACTTCAATGGATTATCAAAAAAGAAAATGAGCTTATGTTAAATTTGATAATGTAATACATTTTATTGTTAAAAAGACTTAAATTTCAATGTCTCACCATGATATGCCAACATTGAGTGATGTTTGATAAGCAGCAGATGTGTCAGTCCTCAGTATCTCTCTCAGAGCCATTGTAGCATAGCATGATGATGGAAGCTTGAGCTTACACGCCACTGCTCTGTACTTGGCTGAACAAATAGATTTATGAAATCTCTTGTTACTTATAGAAACACATTAGGAGCTCACAATGAATCAGTACCTATGAATATCAATGTCTTGGTGTGTTGGTAACTTCTTTCTTTAACAGCATGATTCAGGGGAACATTTATTGAAGTAGTGTTAAAACAATTTGCCTAACTAAATGACAACATTTATTTATAATGTTATATTTATTTTGGGTCGGTGCTGTTGTAAGTCACAAAACACATTTACTAAGTTCAATGGAAATAGGGGTCTTAACTTTTGTATGTGGATTAATGTCTATTCTGTTACACGGATAGATTCTTCAATTATTATAAGCAGAAGTAGTTATCCAAAAACATAACACCAATTTTTGTCAACATGGGAAGGTGGCCTTTCAGGGGGTAGAACAGAGGAGACACGCAGCTTTAAAATTATGATATAAATATTTATACATAATGAACTATTGTTTTTGCTCATATATAAATGTAATGAGTGAATTGTTTGAATTGTTAATTTTGGCAAATACTAAATTTTAAAAATGTCTTCATAAAATTTCCTTGATGTGTTCAGTCACAAGTTTATTTTCTAAGTTCTACAGTCCTCTTTGCAGTGGAATAAATAAATCTAAAGTCAAATTATTTTCTAATTTTAAAATGCTCTATTACTTTTGTTGGGGATGCGAGCTTAGTAATGTACGACATAATGTAAGGGATGTGAGACCAGTCAAATAGTTCAAAGGTGTCTGAGACTTAGTAAAACACAATGTAAGAGACTAGTCAAATAACTCATAGGGTGTCTGAGGCTTAGTAAAATATAACCTAAGGGATGTGAGACTAGTCAAATAATTCATACGGTACTAAGTAAAACATAATGTAAGAGACTAGTGAAATAACTCTAGTGTGTCTGATACTAAGTAAAACATAATGTAAGTGATGTGAGACCGGCCAAATAATTCATACAGTATCTGGGACTAAGTAAAACATAATATAAGAGACTAGGGTGTCTGAGACTTAGTAAAATATAACATGAGGGATGTAAGACTGGTCAAATAATTCATACGGTATCTGAGACTTAGTAAAACATAATGTAAGTGATGTGAGACTGGAGGTGTGCTGAATATCTACACAATGTTTCTAAACACTGATCTAAACAACATTTTAATCATTGTAGTTTGATCAAAGGGAAAGATAACATGATTTCAAGCCTTTAGAAAAATTAATCTGCAAGGTTTTAATGTGGAACTTGCGATAAACAAAATGAATCTGCAGGTGTTTGATGTGGAACTTGCAATAAACATTTAACTGATAATGACTTAAATATTCAGTTCCTTTACGAGCAACATGTCCATATGTTTGGAATAAAAGAATCTGAATGTCTGGTACATATTTTAGCAGTAGCTATCCACTGACCATTGCTGCATGTGGCAGGTAGCTCTACTTTGTTGATAAGATCCAGATCACTCAATGTCAGGGGTGTAGTGTAGTCATCATAGGTGTGGTGTGACCACTCAACAGTGGATGGTAGAATGGCAACATGGCGATATGCACCAGGTAAGGAATAATCCCTGAAAGGACATTGCATTATTTCTCTCATGACATAAAGTTGAACAGGAAATGTAGTACTAAGATGAAGTATATTTTTATAAGCACCCATGAAGGTAGGATAATGTTTTGTAAGCATTCATATTTGAACTTATGGAAATAACATTGACTAAGACTTAGTGTCTCCCATCAATTCCAATTTAATTCAGTTTTTATAGCAGATTTACAAATAAGTCGAGTTTCATATTCTATAACCATGGAAGTTTTTTTTAAATGTATTGCAATGAAAATGTTTATCCCTTGTTAAATACAAGTTGTTTATGTCATTGACAGTTTAAGTAATTTTTATATTTAATCAATAACGGATGTGGGGTAATTAATTCAAAGGATATTAGATTCCCTGTTTGAAACTCAAGACTTTGCCCACTTTAAATTAGCACTGTGCATGAAGATCAAAGACTTGTTGAAATAAAAAAGCCATAATATAAAATGATTTCATTAGATCACATGTGTCAAACTCAAGGCCCTCCGTAAAATTATTTTAGGCCTGCAAGGTCTTGACCAGCATACCCTTATATCCAAGTCAACGCTTTGGTGTTTCCCAAAGCACACTTTGCTGAAGAACTTAGCTTACTTCGCGCCGAGTTCGCATGGCACTTTAGTGACTTTGTAGCAAAAAAATGTAATTTCGAGCTGCTTCGTAACCCATTAGTCATAGACGTGAAAACTGAACCTATAAATTTGCGGAAGGAACTAATAGAGCTGCAGTGTAATGGGACACTAAAGGCAAAGTAGAAAACAGTTGGGCCTGCTCAGTTCACTCATTTCATTCCTGAAAATATTCCCCAACTTTGTCTACATGTGGCTCAAACCTTGAGCATGTTGGGTAGCACATGTGTGAGCAGCTGTTTTCTGTGATGAAGATTAACAAAACATCGCACAGAGTCCATCATGAGAATCTCAATGACATAGAGCAATACTCCCAACATAAACGAACTTACTTTTTTTGTAGCCAAGAAAATGTGATAAAAATGGGAATGCCAATGATTTTTAATTATTAAAACTTTTTTTTGTTTTCATTTACATAAATGTTTTTTTTTAAATATTAATTTCCCGCTTATTTAATGTTTAACCTGTTTGGCTCGCAACCTTACATGTGATTTGAGTTTTAGCCCGCCGAGCAATTGAGTTTAACATCCCTGCTTTAGATAATCAGATAAACTCAAAATGGAAGGTCCTTCCTGTCACTTACTTTTGATGTCGTTTCATGTCGTCAATATTCAGGCCATCAGCCTCTAGTGTTGACCTGTACCAGTCACGAACTGAAATCAAAAATTTCTATGGCTTAGATGTTTGTCACAGATATGAATAGTGGACTGTGAGAACAACTGATATGAGATTACTATGGTGAACACAAGTCAATGTGAGAACAACTGATATGAGATTACTATGGTGAACACAAGTCAATGTGAAACTGCAACTGATATGAGATTACTATGGTGAACACAAATCAGTATGAGAACAACTGATATGAGATTACTATGGTGAACACAAATCAGTATGAGAACAACTGATATGAGATTACTATGGTGAACACAAGTCAATGTGAAACTGCAACTGATATGAGATTACTATGGTGAACACAAGTCAATGTGAGAACAACTGATATGAGATTACTATGGTGAACACAAATCAATATGAGAACAACTGATATGAGAACAACTGATATGAGATTACTATGGTGAACACAAGCCAATGTGAGAACAACTGATATGAGATTACTATGGTGAACACAAATCAATATGAGAACAACTGGTATGAGATTAATATGGTGAACACAAGTCAATGTGAAACTGCAAACTGATATGAGATTACTATGTTGAACACAAATCAGAGCCCATGCTGGCACAGAGGGTGGTAAAAATAAACAACAACTCAAATGGCTTGATTCTGGTCATGTTAGAACAGAAAATAAACTTTGTTGGACAGATGTGTTTTTGGAGTGGCAAGATGGATTAGAATTAAGCCGTTTGCAGTGTGATTGCACAGATTTTATGTTGCCATATATTTAATTCATTACATTGAATTTATGTGTATATAAACCTGTATTTCCTTATGGCATGTATATAAGTTAAAAGAATAAAGTCACTGTTTTATAGAAAAAGCAAGCCTCATTCAATTTCTGCAGTGACAATGTTGTCAGATCCTTAGATCCTTATTATCTTTACCTTTAAAAGGACAAAATTTATCATTTCCAATTTACTTATAGATATTTTCAACAACAGAAATGAATGACTCAAATGAACTTAATTTAAATCAAAGTAACTAGTAAAAATAAAGAACAGAACGCAATATGTCACCCCACTGAAGCAACAGTAACATTACCAGGCTCTCTACACAGTGGTAGCAGGTCCTTGCATGTCCCAAGTTGTTCCCAGCTACAGATAATAACCCATGTAGAATAATCGTGTAGCTCAGTATAGCAGCTTTTAGGAGGTAGGTAAGAAGCCATGTACAAAGCCTCAAGCACAGAAATCTGGAGACAGCTGAAAACTTTATGTGCTAAAAAGCTGCAATCAGATTTCTATGCTAAAATGGCTGCAGTCTTACTAGGTAAGCTGCAATCAGATTTCTATGCTAAAATGGCTGCAGTCTTACAAGTTAAGCATCAGATTTCTATGCTAAAATGGCTGCAGTCTTACCAGGTAAGCTGCAATCAGATTTCTATGCTAAAATGGCTGCAGTCTTACTAGTTAAGCATCAGATTTCTATGCTAAAATGGCTGCAGTCTTACTAGGTAAGCTGCAATCAGATTTCTATGCTAAAATGGCTGCAGTCTTACTAGCTAAGCATCAGATTTCTATGCTAAAATGGCTGCAGTCTTACTAGCTAAGCATCAGATTTCTATGCTAAAATGGCTGCAGTCTTACTAGCTAAGCATCAGATTTCTATGCTAAAATGGCTGCAGTCTTACTAGCTAAGCATCAGATTTCTATGCTAAAATGGCTGCAGTCTTACTAGCTAAGCATCAGATTTCTATGCTAAAATGGCTGCAGTCTTACTAGTTAAGCATCAGATTTCTATGCTAAAATGGCTGCAGTCTTACTAGCTAAGCATCAGATTTCTATGCTAAAATGGCTGCAGTCTTACTAGTTAAGCATCAGATTTCTATGCTAAAATGGCTGCAGTCTTACTAGTTAAGCATCAGATTTCTATGCTAAAATGGCTGCAGTCTTACTAGTTAAGCATCAGATTTCTATGCTAAAATGGCTGCAGTCTTACTAGTTAAGCATCAGATTTCTATGCTAAAATGGCTGCAGTCTTACTAGTTAAGCATCAGATTTCTATGCTAAAATGGCTGCAGTCTTACTAGTTAAGCATCAGATTTCTATGCTAAAATGGCTGCAGTCTTACTAGTTAAGCATCAGATTTCTATGCTAAAATGGCTGCAGTCTTACTAGTTAAGCATCAGATTTCTATGCTAAAATGGCTGCAGTCTTACTAGTTAAGCATCAGATTTCTATGCTAAAATGGCTGCAGTCTTACTAGGTAAGCTGCCATCAGATTTCTATGCTAAAATGGCTGCAGTCTTACTAGTTAAGCATCAGATTTCTATGCTAAAATGGCTGCAGTCTTACTAGTTAAGCATCAGATTTCTATGCTAAAATGGCTGCAGTCTTACTAGGTAAGCTGCAATCAGATTTCTATGCTAAAATGGCTGCAGTCTTACTAGTTAAGCATCAGATTTCTATGCTAAAATGGCTGCAGTCTTACTAGCTAAGCATCAGATTTCTATGCTAAAATGACTGCAGTCTTACTAGCTAAGCATCAGATTTCTATGCTAAAATAGCTGCAGTCTTGCCAGTTGAGTTACTAGCAGAATCAGATTTCTATTCTAAAATAGCTGCAGTCTTACTAGCTAAGCATCAGATTTCTATTCTAAAATGGCTGCAGTCTTACTAGCTAAGCATCAGATTTCTATTCTAAAATGGCTGCAGTCTTACTAGCTAAGCATCAGATTTCTATTCTAAAATGGCTGCAGTCTTACTAGTTAAGCTGCATTCAGATTTCTATGCTAAAATAGCTGCAGTCTTACTAGTTAAGCTGCAATCAGATTTCTATGCTAAAATAGCTGCAGTCTTGCCAGTTGAGTTACTAGCAGCATCAGAATTAAATCTGTACCTAACAACAACAAAATAAAAAAGAGTATGAAACAGATTCTAGCTTTTGTTGTGTTACCTTCATTCTGAGGGTAAATGACATCATGACCAGGCAGGGGTAGGACCACATCATGTAAGCTGTAATCACTAATATTCTCCAGTGTCACTACAGTGGGATTTGGGTGGTCTGTGGAGTCAACGTTGACGGACTTGAGAAAAACAATCAGAAACAAAACACAAAGTCATCTCATTTATACCTTTTAGGTGTTGAACTTTTGGAATCATTGGATAATGCATAACCAAGATTTAGACGTGAGAACTTTTGGAATCATTGGATAATGCATAACCAAGATTTAGAAGTGAGAACTTTTGGAATCATTGGATAATGGATAACCAAGATTTAGAAGTGAGAACTTTTGGAATCATTGGATAATGCATAGCCAAGATTTAGAAGTGAGAACTTTTGGAATCATTTGATAATGCATACCCAAGATTTAGAAGTGAGAACTTTTGGAATCATTGGATAATGGATAACCAAGATTTAGAAGTGAGAACTTTTGGAATCATTTGATAATGCATAGCCAAGATTTAGAAGTGAGAACTTTTGGAATCATTGGATAATGCATAACCAAGATTTAGAAGTGATGTTTAAAAGCTTAGACTGTTGTCAATATTAGGGTGAACCTTAAGGCTGGTGTCAATATTAGGTTCAACCTTAGGCTAGTATCAATATTACATTGAACCTTTGACTGGTGTCAATATTACATTGAACCTAAGGCTGGTGTCAACATTAGGTTGAACCTTTGGGTGTTGTCAACATTAGGTTGAGAATTAGACCTTTTGGAATAGACGAGACCTTGAGTTACAAATTTCAACCAACTAAGCCAAGCTTATAAGCTAACTTGATGTGGGACTACTTGATGTTTGCCATATTCTGACTCAAAACAGACAAGAAAAACACAATGTCAAGCACACAAAAAATAATATGTAAGAAATCCATCAGAAGGAAATTTCAGTATTAAAAAGCTATCCTTTTAAATAACTTTCTTGTCTGATCTTTGATTAGTTATTTGAATAGAAAGTATTTCTACCTGTTTTGTGAGCCTCCTTGGTTATAACAAGGTCACCAACAACTACTTTACTGCCCAACTGTTTCAAACGTCTGGATGTCATTAAATTCCACACCAGCGCCTGATAACTGTGGACATACAAGAGTCGGGTGTTCCTAGAAATCTAGATGAAAAGGTGGAAAGATCGTGGGGCATATTACAAAATTAAATTTAAAACATTCATTTATCAAACATTCTCTTTGAATATTTGCAGGAGCATTTCTAGAACAAGCCTTTTTTAAAACAAAACAAAAAAGGCTTCCAAGAAAAAATATATTTGCCATTAGTTAAAATTGAACTAAAAAGTAAATGTTAAAATAAGTGAACACACAGAAAATATTTAGTTTACACTACTGGTATTTTTTTTAAAAAAAGCATTTTCATAGATGGAGCAAGTGTACAAGAATGTATGATAACCTTCTCTAAGGCATTGAATGGCTTGAGTTGATTTTTCAAAGCTGTCAAAAGATTCCTCTCCAGGCCACAATATCTCGGGGTCACTTCAAGGGTTGCTTTAGGGTCATGTGTGGCCATCCATACTTTCTGAAACTCATCTTTGGCTGGATTGTCTGCATGAATGAATAACTGTGTCAAGTGCCTTAAAGACAGTGTCTAGGAGAAATAATGAGCCACTGATATGTTTCTCAGTTACGGGGTTCACCCAAATGTTTCACAATTGAAGGGGGTTATGCAAAGTGTGGGGTTATGCACGCTTCACAAGCAAGGTATCACCAATATGTTTCTCAAGTACAGAGTCACCTGTATGTTTCTCAAGGGTAACATAATAGTTACTTTTTATCTACCTTAACCTTATTTCTCACATTTTTTAACTAAGCCCTTCATTGAAATAAGAAAACATAGAGGTTACCATCTCTTGGCATAAGGATGAGGTCTATAGCCTTGTCCCAGTCTCCATGAAGCAGCGCACTGAAAGTAGTAGAGGGGAAAGACACACTTTTATATCTTTTGGTATGGTGATCAAAATCTGTTAAACTCTTACACACAATTATGTACCTAAAAATATTTAATATACATTTACTGTCACTTATAAATTTAATTTGATACTTCACTATTCTTGATATTATAAAAGAAAATGTATTTTGGCTGAAATGATGTTTCACTATTTTGTGTTAATATGATCAAGGCTGAGTTGATTCGACGTTGATTCATTACACATCATGCAGTTGTCGTGCAGCCGAGACATCCCTTATTACTGTCCAATATTTTTAAGACTCAACGTCCTGACGGTCACTATTGATAAGACTCACCATCCTATTTTATGTGTTGGTACAGATGTGGTCCCAAATCTCTGCATGCCAAAGTAGTTGATAAAGCCCAGGGATTTCAGAGCTGACAAAGCTTTATCAATATTCTCCATGTCACCTTCAACATTTCTGGTGGGAAAAACCAGCAACATTTAGTACCTTCTATTGATCGAATGATGCAAAATAATAATAAACTGACCCTTCCTTGCTCACTGAAGCTGTGGTTTTCAATGGCATCTCGGCTGACCTGTACAGGCTCAACGGCTACTTATCACAACATCTCATAATAATTGACAGAACAAGATTATTAATATGTCACAAATCTTAGAGCTAAATTCCAAATAGACAACATGAGTGAATGCCAATACACCGCTCTGTCTTGCAGAAAAATGTCTTCCAAAAGGAAGATTTTGCACTGACTTAAATACTTTGTCTCTCTCTCAAAAGCTCAAGAATTTCTATTATGGCAATTTTTGTTTACTGTTGGATTCCTGTTTATTAAGATTGTGTTAAAAAAAAATAGTAAACCGGTATTAGATTATATTATATGCTATTGGGAGGCTCATGTTGGGTCAACTATAATAATGAATAGTTGTTGCTGTCAACTTTATTATTCAACATGATTATCATTTTTCATTTCACATTGAAAAATGTGTCTGTTGCTGGTTGTGAATCTTTGGCCTACTTAACATGGCCTGTTACATTCAGAGTTGTCCTACGTGTTTATTGAATCATTGTCTTCCTTTGGATAACCAATAGAACATTCATTATTCAGATTTGTCCCCTTTGTCTCTTGCTAGTTATTTATTCTTATGTCATATGGTAAATAACATGTACTATATGTGTATCTTTTCATGTATTACCCTATTTCGATCTCTATTTCTTTTTACAATACACTTAGAACCAATAAAGTTTTAGTATATCACAACATCATTTCCTTGGATTTGTAAACCAAATTTTAAACTGTAATGCCACCAACTACCCACTTGGCACACAGCTACATATATACATATAATATTCATCCCATCCTGATTAGCTGGTGTAAAAAGATGTTAAAAACAAATACAGAGAGTAAAATTATTTTACTGTAAAATAGTACATTAATAATATTTTGAATCTTTTTTTTTTACTTATGCACTTTGTGGTAACCAGAGTAACATGGTAATTAAAGCTAAATTTATGTGTAATCCTTTGAACAAATATTGACAAGTGATATTCACCTTAAAACTATTGTGAACTCATTTCCAGAAAGTTGTCCAAGCTTGAGAGGTTCAGGAACATATCTACAAATAAATTTTGGACTTTCACAATTGTTAAATGCAACAAATTAACAACTAATCAGTCTCTGCATTATGGTAGGAAATCTGGTAACACTGTTCAGCTTTGGAAATGTAAAATAATTAACAATAGTCTCATGGACTTCTTCTTTTCAAGTGCTAATTCGTCCCCTTAGAATAACAATGTTCTAAGTCGATTTTTTGAAAAAAATGAGTTATTACCCCTGTGCAACAGTTAATCAACCCATCTATCATGTTACAACAGTTAATCAACCCCTCTATCATGGTACAACAGTCAATCAACCCATCTATCATGGTACAAAAGATGAAAGCTTTATAATGAGCCGCTTTTGCAGGAAATACAAAATAACAAGGTTCTAACGTGAGGTTGGCCTTTCACTTGAGAATAACAAAGTTCTAACGTATATTTTTAGTGTTAAAGGGGTACCATTTATGGTGAACCAATAAAAATTCAGATTGTAAAATGAGTTCGGTATCTTCAGCCAATCATTAGGCTTGTTATTTACCGTTACCTCAATGGTCACGGATTGTTTACATTCAAAATGGTGGACGCCTCAATAGAAAATAGGGGATTTGAGGAGAGAGACTGCAGTCCATTTAGCACAATATAAAATGAGTAAAACAAAGTAGGGTTAAACCTGAAAAAAGGAACCCATCAAAACAACAACAAAAAACTACTTTATTTGTTGCGTTCCTTTTTTTCAGATTTAACTCTACTTTGTTTGACTCATTTTATATTATCACTAGCAAATTCAAATAGTTTTTTAAGCTCCTCGTCAAGCGAATATGATACTGATAGCAATGCTAATATTATCCATTGCCATGTGAAGTGTTTTCACCACTAAGTCTAATAAGAGTCCTTAAATTTTTAAACAGGAGAAACCTTATACAATCATACAGACGAAGCATTGAGGCCAAATGACTTCAAAGATTTTAAAACACATACTAAAATTTAGTCTAAAGTACAGATTGATAAGTTTCAATACCAGAGTGTAAAATATTCCAAAGTATGTGTACCGAAAAATGAAATTTACAAATGAGCCGTTGATTGATTGTAGATTTAGCCATATAGAGATAGCATTTCAAAACATCAATATAAGAAAACCTAAAAGCACTAGAAGTTGTGTCCCATTTAAATCAACGCAAGTATTTTTGCCTCAAACAAAGATAGCAATGTCATCTAATAAACTGTCTGCAGCTAAGAAAACAGATTTTAGAGACGTGATCAAGTTCATGCCAGAGTTAGACAGGCAATACTATAGCAACATAAATATGTAACTTGTTGTAGTATGGTAGCTGGTTTTGAATGAAAATAATGCAGAAACTTCAAGTTTGTGTGTAAACCATCTTATTGTCTAATTAATGTTTATGTTTCAGTTTGTAATAATAAATTAATACAAATAAACTATATACAAGGAAATATTTTCTATCTTTACTTTAAATATAATTGTTAAATGATTTTGTCTTGTAAGTATTTGTGATCTAAATAATGAATATGTATTTATTCTTGAAAGGAACTGCTTAAATTTAAATCATAGAGTTTAATAAACAGAACCTTGTTATTCTAAAGTGAAATAGCATTTTCAGAATTACAAGGTTCTATCGAAAATTTCAAAAATTCATATAAAATCAAAATCAATACCTAGAACCTTCATTTGAATGAACCAACCTTGTATTGATAATATCAACAAACAACAACAACTTCGATCAAAACGTTTTTAGTTTATACAAACCAAACATCAAATTTTCAAACGCGAATATCTCGGTTTGATCAAAAGGTCACATAGAACATTGTTATTCTAAGGGGACGAATTGTATAACTTTTGACACATTTAACTTAAAAACTTAAAAGAAGAGCATCATGAAAATAAGGAGAGAAAATAGATTTGGCTTGGGAAGGAGGGACAGTTACGATGTTTTGTCACTGGACATTAAAAAAAAATCCTCTGGAAATAGATATACCTACCGGAAATTCCCAAGTGCCATGTTGCGAAGCACTTTGTTAAGAAAAACCAATTTTTTAGGATGTACCCTGGAAGAAGAGGGAAAACAAATTATCTTATGATTAATCAAAATATTACAAGTGTTGCTTTAATTTTTAATTTTTTTTTTTTATCAGAATAGTGGGAGCTTGGTTATTTTGCAGGATTTTGTGAATAAACAATATTAATTTAGCATTACAATGTAATCGATAATCTTAAAGAACTATTCTGTTGTAATTTCAGTCATGCAGTTACTGAGCTCAGACATCCCAAAAGTTTACTTATAGTATAATAGTGACAACTACATTACATGCATACATCCCTACATACCTGTTAGCTGTGACTTCCTGAGATGTTTTCGCTCTTTTGTCTTTCGTACCAGCATACTGAAATAAGCTCTCTTTTAACCTGTAATAACAGAAAATCCTAAGGCATGTAATTTGTTTCCATTATGTTGAATTGAAAACATTATCCCTTAATATGGCCTCGTTATACTTAACATATGTGTATACCAAATAGTATCCCTCAATATGGTCTCATTATGCTTAACATATCTCAATAAAATAATTCAAACATATTTCTATTAAGGTTAAAAAGAGGGCCTAAATTGCAATAATTTCTATGTGGGACCAGCCTGGTGCATTTTTTTTTTACATCAGGTCT
Organism: Lymnaea stagnalis; assembly: GCA_964033795.1. Classification (NCBI taxonomy): domain Eukaryota; kingdom Metazoa; phylum Mollusca; class Gastropoda; family Lymnaeidae; genus Lymnaea; species Lymnaea stagnalis. The sequence continues at coordinate 213,146 of CAXITT010000341.1, read as the reverse complement.
GTATATTTTGAGAAAATACGAGGTGGGTCCAAGTGTTACAAAAAAAGAGTTAACTTCCCATTTTATAGAATATATGCGGTTTTAAACAAAAGGCCTACAGACAGTCCTACACCCTATCTGCCGGCCTTTAAACAATGGTCCTAAAGACAGTCCTACACCATACCCGTGTCTCTTTATTGATAAATATAATAGCTGGCTCCCCATAAAGAAAAAACCTTTTTACAGGAGTTCAGATGTCCCACATGAAAGCTTGCTCGGTGACAAAGACTATAAAACATTTGGATTAAGGGGAGGGGAGCCAGTTGTGGAGAGGAAGCAGAACAAACCAGAAGTAAATATGTATAAGAGATAGTGACACAGGATGGGAGGGATGATAATTGCTGCAGTGCAAAAATAAGATATGTAACTCAAAAAAAGGAGAATTATTTTGTTTTCTAGATCTAAGTGAAAATACACTTCATTCAAATGATAATACCATGATCAGCCTGCCAAAAAGTCCTATGGAGTCAGCAGTATTGTTTTACAACAACTTATTTATTTATCATAACTTCAGAGTTCAATACAAAGAAACTAAAACCTATGTCCATAGAATTATGTCTGTCTTGTTCTCCACCCTCCCTATCACATTCTCTCTCTCTCTCATTTACCACTTTCTCTAACCTTTTTGCTCAAGTAACTTTCCCTCAGTAATTGAAACCAATTATTAATCATCGCACAGACACTGAATTGCAACTTACTTCAAAGTTTTAGCTATTAACCCTATGGCATCCATAGTATCTTTATTTTCCTTATACAGCACAAATTTCACAAAGGGACATAATTTCTGTGACTTTGGCCATTCCTCCCTGTTGGAACCTCTGGAGTTACCTGTTCAAAAAATGTAATAATATCTATAATCTAAAACTGAAATTTGAACCATGTCCACTATGGTCATGTTTAAAATTTTCTAAATTAAATTACAGTTAAAATGCCTCTTTTGCATTACAAGCAATTGTTATAGTTACAAAATTAAATATCTTTTTTTTTTTACACACAGGCCACTTCAAGCACCTTCAGAGTGGTAAAAGTCTTATATAAGGAGACAACTGATTTTATGTTAGGGGCAATGAAACTACCAATAATGCAGATATTTACTAATAAGAGACATTGTGACAATTTATTTCATAATGAAAATGCACATGCTGAAACTATATCTAAGGTTTTCAAAAAATGTTAAAATTATTTTTTGAATGCATTATCTAAAAAAAAAAAATTATGAAAAAGAAATCCTAGTAATATATTGCTCTGAATCTATCCAATTTATTCAATGTACCATGAATTGGTATCAAGATTTTTTTTTTTTTTAAATTTTATATTTTTTTTTAAATTTTCTTAACAATAAAAAAAAATTTTATTTAAAAATTTTTAAAAAAATTTAAAATTTTTTTTTTAATAGATAATATAAAAAAAAAAAATTATGAAAAAGAAATCCTAGTAATATATTGCTCTGAATCTATCCAATTTATTCAATGTACCATGAATTGGTATCAAGATTTTTTTTTTTTTTTAAATTATATATTTTTTTTTACATTTTCGTAACAATAATAATAAAGTTTATTTGAAAATCACGCTTCATCCCCAAAGGCTCGATGCGAGGTACAAAGTCAACCATATCAAAATAAAGTTTTCATGTTATTTATGTTTAACAAATTTTCATTTCAACAATTTGTATTTCCCGAGCTGATGCCATTGTTTATTATGTTACATAAAAACAAAGATACCGGAAAAAGATGGCTACACTATTCAGTCACTTACACTTTGATAAGGTACTATTTTATATGTTGGCTTATGAGCAGGTAATACAATTTTCAGGCTTTTCCCATACAAAACTAGTGTGAGCGAATGGGCTTTAGAACAAGTATCTTTGTTAGTCCGTTTTTAAAATTGGTGTATAAGCAGTTTTGATTTTAAGATTGCTGCTCCTAGTTTACCAGTTTTAAAAAAAAATAGCAGGGTCTTAAACATTTTCAGAAGCAATAAAAGTATATATAGTTAAGGGTAATAAGGGGAGAGACTGCAATCAGGTTAGACAGGACAATATATACAAATGATCACATTTTATAGGCGTATAGAATATTTGAACTTGATTATCTCTAAATTTGTAATTTGTGACTTAAGTACTTGTAAGGTCTTCAATTGTACTTTTCCTCCCTAACTTCACATCAGTTCTAATAATGTCCTATTACCGCACTAAATATAAGCCATTCAAAAATTTTAAATGAGCAAGTAATAATTGTTTTGGAATATTTCCTGTAGGAGATGTGCCCTTCCATAAAAAAGAGGTCATACTACCACATCAGTTTTGCCACCCATTTGACGCACCTGTTTTCCATAAGGCCTGGATAATTTTCTGGCCATCTTTTTCCAAAGTTTTTGTCTCTAGCTGAGTGAATCTTGTCTTAATGCAGATATGTATTTTGGTGCGAAGATCTTTGCATTCAGGTGCCTAAACAAAAAGTAGATATTATTTTGGTTTAAATTATTGAACTAACTTCCAAATAACTCTAAAAATTCATGGTAACCTAATGCTAAATCTCAGGTAATCGATGATGACTCACAGTTATGTCAACAGTCTTGTTTTTATCAGCTTCCTTGACAAGTTTCTCTAGCTTCTCCAAGTCTTCATCACAGAGACAATCTGGTTTTTCTTTGACAGGCTGCTGTTGAATGATAAATAATAGGGGTTCGAATATAAATTTATTGTGGTACAAATATAATTTGTAGGAACATGGTTGAAATCATGTACACATGAATATGTGCCAAGTCTAATCTACATGATGGATGACAGTAATTTATTACAGTATCTATAATTATAATGCAGAGAATAACAGCATTTCATGTAGTTACGAATTATGCCCCTCTTCACTTATTATTTGTATTTGATGCAATAACATAGTTCAATGAGTGTTCATTTTTTCAATGAGTGGGAAAAAAAGTAGAACTACGGTTTTAAAAAAATAAATAAACAATAATAATTACCAGTATTAAATCATATCTTATCACATAGAATAAACTTTATTGTAATTAATAAATATATAATATAATTAATTACCTTCAGCTAATTATAAATAAATGTTTGCATGTTAATCTCTAATATCCAGGTAAGTCTAATTTCAAACGGAACAGCCCTTTTTTTAAATTTTGCATACCTTTTGATCTTCTGTGTCCTCTTCTGGGACTAGTAGGTTAGTCAAGTGGACCACACATCCTTCTTGATCAACTTCATTTACAATAAAATCTGAATACCTGAAAATACATAATTTATTACTCTCTTGTCTTTTTTTTCAGATAATTTTTAGCAAGAATTCTGCATGAAGTCTAATTTGTGTGCTTTTTCTAACATTTATAATTTAAACCTCTATGAAGATTTCATTCAATTAACTTAAAAAACAAAAGATTTTTTAAAAAATGCAGAAAGAAAGACAAAGTACCTCTGTTTTATAATAGCATTAAATCCTGTATGTGTACCGAGATATTCAGTAATGCCTGCCTGCACTTCAGTTAATGGTAGTTGCTTTACATTTACAGTATCAGTAATGAGAATTTCATCCTCCACAGAATGACAAGTTGCAAATGCTTTTCCATTTGTTTCATCTTGTGCAATAGTTTTTGTCAGGCATTCAGATTTTTTATTAAGTTCCTCAGAGTCAACAAAATCTAATTTTGATCTTTTACAAATTGGCCCAGAGTCACTGTCTCCATCACTCAAACATGTATGATCTTCTATGATACTCTCCATATTTTCCAACTCAAATTGATCCAAGGCTCTTTTCCTCTTTGATGAAAAGCTTTAAAGGAAGGATAAAAAAGTTAATGAGTTGAGGCCTTGCATTATAATCATATCTAAATAAATGTTATTTCTATTCCGGTTAAATGCAAAACAGTGACAACTCTCCATTTTAACAATTTAAATTTCTCTCTCTTTGAAATATCTATTATTTAAGGTTTTTTTTCTTTGCAAATGTTTGATATATATTTATTTAAAGATAAAAATGGACTGGTAGTTACAGTACAAATGAGACAAATAAATAATACCATGTGCAAGTGAAGAAAATCTATTACGGTACATTCAATGCACCCATGCCATATGACAGGCTGCATAGTTATTGACAGGCTATGAATTTGTGGGCAATTTGAGTGGCCAAGGCAATATGGAACAAAACGATTTTGACTTTATTTCTTAACATATATAGTTTCATCTCATATATATTGAGTTACCCCTACAAAACATCTTAATCTTATATTTGCAAAGCCTGAGGTTATATTATGGATTTAAACACACAAAAATTGTAATAACTGTATTACAGCGTATATTGTATGTTGTTTTATCAATGCTTGTTCCCCTGAACTTTTTTATAAAATTAGACATGCCTCTCCCCTGTCTGATAGTGTTTTTTTTTTTTAATTCTGTCACTAAATCAAAGTAAATGTATACCTAGACCTAACCTGAACCCTAAATGTATCCCTAAACCTACCTGAACCCTAAATGTATCCCTAAACCTACCTGAACCCTAAATGTATCCCTAAACCTACCTGAACCCTAAATGTATCCCTAAACCTACCTGAACCCTAAAAATTAAAAATGAAGTAAAAATGTATCCCTAAACCTAACGCCTAATTCAATAAACCAAAAGACGCCGTGGCATTCTTTCTTAATTTTAGCCATGTTTTTTTTTCTTCAATTATTTTGGGATAGACCAACTCTGTTAATTGAGACATGATGAGCTAAAATAAAAACTGGGCAGAAAGTTGGGCAATCCTCCGAAGTCTGGTCTCAAATTATTTCCAATGATTACTCCTTACTTAAAAGTCTTGGGCATCATTCTGTTTTGAAATTGATGTTTGCGTTAGTGGACGATGTTGGATGGAAGTTGTCAGCCGCCGAGATGCACAAACACTCGAGCGCACTATCTCTAACCACGTGTTACCAGGGACAGCTATCATCACGGATGGTTGGTGAGGATATCAAAATGTCGGTCCGCTCAACAACGCTGTCATTCTGCACGCGCGTAAATTTGTTGATCGAGTAGACAGTAGATCAGGAAATTCACACATAAATTATTGAAGGACTTTGGATGCAAGCGAAACGTAAACTCCGCTATCAGAGTGGTACTAGTCGCAGTCTGTTTGCCAGCTCCTTGGAGCCTTCAGTGGCGCAACAGTCACAAGCAGAACGTTTCTGGCTGCTATTTGCAAATGCTATACGGTCTAAACGACTATGCACCAGTTACAATATTTAGTATTTCGAAGTGGATGCGTACACCGCGGCGGTGTACCTAGCGAAACCATCGGCTTTGGCCTGGGTACACCGCGGTGGTGTACCTAGTGAAAGCGTGGGCTTTGGCCTGGGTACACCGCGGCAAAAATTTACCATTGGCCTGGTTTTAAGATATATTTGTTAGGGAAGATCTTGTGTGGTCAAGTGGTAGAGTGGACGCTTGGGGATAATATAGGTTGAGATCAATTCTCAGTAGGGATCTAGTTTTTTTCCTCCCATTAAAATATTTTGTAGCAATTTAAACAATTTAAATATATGTTTAAATATTATATTAGAAACACTTTATATATTTATTTATATATATAAGTGTTTCAACAAGTTGTACCGGCCTTTGACTTTGAAAATACCGGTAACTTTAGTAATAAGACTTTAGACATTTGAAAACAAACTTAAAGTTTCTGAAAGCGCATGTAATACATGATGAACATGTATAACAGAAATATTATGAATACTAAGTGACTGATATTCTCTTGTATTTCAACAATCTTCGTGTAGTTGAATATTTACATTTTACTTTTACGAACACCCAAAGAAAATACCAGTATGAATAATATTCATGCATATGAATATTAATGTCATTAATGTGCATGGTCGAATTTCAACCATCTTGCTTTCACTATGCCTTATGCATTGGCAAAATGTACATACGATATCAAAGGTTCATTCACAACACTCAGTCTCACAGGAAATATTTTGAAAACGCCTCGATTTTAGAAACTTGCGGAGCGCTAGCAAACTGTATAGCAAAGCCATAGGTCTGCGTTTACCCTTTTCATGACGGAATTTGTTTCCAGAATGGCATGGCATGAGCTATTCTCAGGGTAAAACGCAACGTTTTCTCACAGAAACCATTGCACAATGGGCCTTGGACAGGATTTGCACTATGTCAAAGTTTTTGTATTTGTTGTTGTTGTTTTTTTTAAAGAAATCGATCCTTGCCGGGGAGTGGGGGATGGTGGTGAGTTATGGGCAGAGGCTTAACCAAAAAGGGGGCGTTCACAAATCACGGCTCAGGATAGGGGTTGTCCACAAAGGACGTCCTCACAACAAACTTACCTTTTGCATCCCCTCTCCCTCTGCCAGCATTTTTTTTACTAATGTGTAATGCCAATGTAAAACTAAATCAATGATATTTAATTATTGTTAAAAGACTTTCAAATAACTGCAGTGTTTCGTATTTATCATCTTACTGCTGTTTTGTGTTGACACGCGCTTGGTATCACAATGACAATGCCTCGGACAACTTTAACTTCACGACTTCATGATCAATGTATGAGTATGTGATTCTCTTCCCGTAGTGTATTTGTGGCGTAATTATATCTT
>CAXITT010000341.1:171482-206417 GCA_964033795.1 Lymnaea stagnalis | reverse complement strand
GGGCATGAGAGAATAATTTTAAATTAAGATTCACAATCATATGATAAAACTTACAATTAATAAATATATTTGTATTTCAATATATTGGGGGAGGGGGAATAAAGTGGTTAACTTTAAAAATAAATCATGGTTTAACATTACACCCCCAGCCCCCTCCCTTCCAAAAATAAGAAGAAATGCTTTACATGCACTTTGCCACACAAGCGTGGAACTTACTCAATATCTTCCCAAGGTAATAAACGAATTTTAAATAAACAGTTTTCAGTTTTAACACTAGTATAACATTAAATCTACAAGTACTGGTTAGGCCAAAAAAGTTAAAGACTCGCAAAGACCATAGTTTTGCTACTTTAAATCGCTGCGGTGTACGCAGGCCACAGACCATGATTTAGCTAGGTACACCGCCGCGGTGTACGCAGGCCAAAGTCAATAGTTTCGCTAGGTACACCGCCGCGGTGTACGTAGTGCCGGCCTTAGTATTTACTTACTGGTTTGTAAAGTGATAGTTATTTGCAAAAGCTATGACTGACATTTCAGCTGTTTTCTAACAATACATACACACTGTGCATTGTAGTTTTTTTCAGACGAAATAATTTGGGACCGGACTTCGGAGGATTGCCGAAAGTTGAGTGAGAAGTAAGTTGAGAAATTTTGAAATCAGCTGAAATGAAAATGGATTGTCGAATCTTAGCCTATAATTTTTTATATATTTTGCTTAAATACGAATTTACTGGTTCACAAAAACAGAATATTACCCAAAGTATTATAATCAGGTTATATATATTGTAAAATCCGCTAATTGTGTAGGTACAGGACATTAGTTTAAACTAGTGTATTGCTTGCAAGAGACGTAAACATGTTGTTCTTTTCAGAAACAGTTCTCTAAAAATTGAGGTAAGAAAGTAACAGGAAGTGATACCAAATAGATCGTGTGCAAAATTAAGCAGGCAAAGGAAGGGTCTGCCAGGATGACTAACAGATTGCTTTAAAATAAAAGATGTTTTACACAGAGTCGTCGTATGACTCTATGAAGCCCTCTGTCACATTTTAGTTGAACTGTATGCCCCTTCCATTAAAAGCTGATACCATCGGTGAGTAGCCCTTGCAACCAGTGAAATATCCTAGTCAATACCAGGCACAGAAACATCGTGAATCCCCTCTACCTAAATAGGAGCCAGAATTATCAATACTTTGATCACGGGGCCTTAAGAAATAGAAGAAGCATTATAGTCACATTAAAGAAATATTTAAGTTAACAAATGATACTTAGTGAAATAAGACGTTTAATTAATTAAATCATATTATATTTATTTAGATTGAGTTTATTAAATGTATAACATTTTTTTTAATTTATTATAATAAAATATGGCACTCTTTTTTAAAATTAAGAATATATATTTTAGCTTTGTTTAATATTGTTGCTTGAAGGAGCGATAAATTGCATAATTATGTTAACAGTTCATGTTGACATTAATTTTGCCAATCACATATGTTTTAATTTTGTAGGTATCCTTTTACATTGATTTTTAATAACAGATACAAATGCAGAGTTTTGTATGCTTAAAAAAATATTTTGTATGTTTTTGTAATTTTATTCTATTGTCGTTGGATCTACATAATCCTTTTGACAACAGGAAAGAAAAATAGTGTTAGTATCATATGGAAATCTGGCAAATGTTGGGTGTAGACATCGCCGTGTGCAAAATACACAAACTGAAATCGAGCGTGGTGAGGGGGAGCTGAGAAGTGGTTGTGAAAATCGGAGGGTAAGGCAAAATAAAATTCAATATCATGTTCTTAATTATTATGTCCCTAAAAGTTATATTACTTATAACCTAAAGGAGACATTTCGTAATTTTTGGTTTTTATAATTCTTGGTGTTGTGAGTGAGTTTAATATTCTGTGGCGTAGTCTTTCACGGTTACAAGTGCGCAAGTGGGTTTGTAAGCCGTAAGCCTAATAAAGATTGCTGTTAACTTAATATTATTATATCATAAAAGTAAAACAAATATTCACTTCTGTTTAATTTATTGGATGCTAAATTTAAACCGCTGTATTAAGATAATCAGTTTTCAAGAAGAAATCGTGGAAGCTGGAATGTTAGAGAAAATTGTGCGAAAGAACTACTGTAATTATACATAAGTTTAGACTTTGATTCGACATTCAAGTTTCAACTCCCAGTCCCAGTTGGCATGAGTTGGTGGATGTAGCTTAACCGTAACGGTTGATTTTTTTTTTAAAAGAAGAAAACAAAGCAAATGAAGGCATCATCTATGTCATAATAGTCTAACATTGAATAGAGAAATCTGTAGTCTAACATTAAATAGAGAAATCTGTAGTCTAACATTAAATAGAGAAATCTGATATACAGTTAGAGTTAGAAAATACCAAGCCCAAAATCCCCATTAAATGGGCCTACAAAGTTGGATTATTAAGATTAAGCTTAAGACTGAGACAGCCTAAGTATTAAGTCTGGCTATTATTGAGTAGCTTACTTAAAAATTTTGTAATTTGAAGAGAACAAATTGAAATGCTCAGATGACTCAGTATGTTATGTTACCCATGTAATTAGGTACTTTGACACAAAATTTAAATATTGTCTGATTGCCATGAATGATACATCATTTTAAAGGGCTAGCTATAAGCTTTACAACAACACCAATTTCATCTTTCTATCTTTTATAGAAGTGGAGTAATGATTTTTTTGGTGATTTTTTTAAAACCCCTTTCTTTATCTTAGTATTTAACTCAAAAAACGTGTGACCCACTTAACAAATTTCTGCCTTATTTTGCCCAAAACTTTTTAATTTTAAAAGATAATGCTACCAAATTTTCAGGAGACATTCTCAATGCAATATACAACACAATAAACAAAAAAACTTTTGTATAACATCAAGACTTATTTTTGTAGATATTTATTTAAAGGTATGTTCAGAAAAAAGTGAACAGAAATATTGGGAAAATCATTATTTATACAGGAAAAAAATAACATGTTTATTGAATTTTAACTAATCTTATTATGCTTGTGTTAAATCTAATATCAATTATTCTATTTATTAAAAGGTAATTAAGTCTTTTTTATATATAATATTGAACGCATATAATTATAAATAAAAACTACTCAAATGTTATAGCCTAAATTCAAGACGAAGTAGTTTTGAAGTAGTCTAGTTATAGTTAACAGTTAAGTTAAAATTTAAAGGCTAGTTACTAATGACTACTACTAACTACTAGTACTAGTGGTAATTTTATAGGCAGTGTCTACACATATATCTCCCGCACTATTTGTCCGGCGACCAAGTCTCATGACCGCCGTAACAAAGTGGCGAGAGATATCTTGTCGGTCAGCCTTGTCACGTGACTGCGATACCAAGTAATGTACTGAGTATCTTGAATGCAAATAATAGTAAAAAACTTAAGTAAAAGTGGCTTGTAAACATTTTTGTTTAGTTTGTGATTTGAGTTTGTGCACCAGTAATCCGTAAAATAAATTAGGGGCCAGTGTGGAGTAAGCAGCCAATAAAAGTAAAAGATTTCATTTTAAATTGTTACAAAATATTTTAAAACTTTTCATGAAACTACTGTTGCTGATGAACATGATAATATAAATATAGTATAAAATATTTTACATTAAAATGGGAGTAAAAAATTTAAATGAGACCGGCATTCATACACCAATTGGCAATACTCCTCTAATTTGAAGTAAAAGGGGTGTTTAATTCAGCATCCATTAACATTTTAAACAAATTTACCTAATATTTAATGACTCTGAGAGGTGAAAATGAAGACAAAGTTTTCAGAACTTACCTAGCGCTTAAGGCACTGGAGCAATGTGTGTGACTGACAACTTAACAAATCAACTAATTTAAAACAAAGCTTATTAAGCCCTAGGTTTAGCTTTTTTGTCAAATTATATTATTAAATGTCATGTCTTTAGATTTTTATCATTTACATGCTTTTAATCTTCAGAGTAGAAACGTCAGCATGAGTGGAGGAGATTGTTACAAGTGTGGAAGGCCTGGTCATTGGGCCAGAGACTGCCGCAGTGGCCCAGGTGGGGGTGGTGGTGCAGGAGGCTTTAGTGGGCGAGATCGTGGTGGTGCTCGCATGGACTTCAGAAATGGGAGAGGAGCTGGTGAGGGTACAGACATTTTTATTCTCTTGCATGCCTACATCATATTTAGTTTTCCCATGGCCTTTAAAGAAGATGATTAATAATTTTAAAGTTATGTCTTTGTGGCATGCAATTTTTAACTCATTCCTGTTTCTTGGTTGAACAACTTGTTTCCACATTATCACCCCGCTGTGTAATGTGTGAGCTTGCTACCATGGTTCAATTAATTTAAATGGGGTGTAACAGGCTGCAACTGCCAAGATCTAAGAGATGCATATCATTGTAATCAGCTGTAATGAGTTAATGCAAGATATCTTTAGAGCTTTTTTTTTTTCAAAAGCTACTTCTTAAGAAAGATTTTTTGTTGTCAGTTGCTTTATATCAGAAGTTCCGTTCATATGTTAATTTTTTAATCTATAAATCCCTTTATTTGTATGTTTCATTTAGACATTTTTGTTTCTCAGGCTAAATTTCATCAGTTGTGTTTAAATTTAACCCCCTTAATACTTACTTAGTAGTCTAATTAGATGTTCATAATAATTTTATTTTTATTTTATTTATATATTCCTGCCACAGATAAATGCTACAAATGTAACAGACCTGGTCATTTTGCAAGAGAATGTAGAATGGACCAAGACCGTTGCTACAAATGTAATCAATTGGGTCACATTGCCAAAGAATGTGAAAAAGATATTGATTCAGGTTTGTAACATAGTATAAATAACAGTTGTTCGAATGGACAATCAGTAGTTTGCATATTAATTGGAAATAAGCCTTTATCTGAGTCTGCTTTTATAAGGGATGGAGACATAACTACTATAACTGCTTAAATAAAATTAAGTATGGTAGTAATAACTTAATACTGTATGTTGATTTGTATAAATTAGGCCTCAAATTTTTGTATCAACATTTTTTTTTTTAATACAAGGTAGTAAATACTTTTAAAAAATTTGTTTATGACTGCTAATCCATTCAACTTGGCAACTCAAATATTCTACATTCTGAAAACTCAGAGCAACAGGAAAAGCTCTAGGTTTTTTTAAATATATATCTATCTCCTCAAAAAAACCAACAAGGTCCTTGTTTTGAAGTCCTTAAAATAAAATTGTATTCATATTTGGTTGCTTTATTTCATTTTTTCAATGCCTGGTCCTTTGTAAAAAATCTAAATGGCGATCACAGAAAATTATCATGTATTCAAATGAAAATTTTTCTCTAAGCAATGTAATATATATCATTGGGCAATAAGCTTTACTGGCCTCGTATAGTTTTAAACTTTGCAAGACTTTGGTGTTTCTTAGCTAGTTTTGAAATAAGCATATCAAGGATACTGATTTCGATGTTGGAGTTGCATGGATTAACTCTCATTTAATTAGTTAAATTTACTGTTCTTTATCTTACCATGCTTTGCCATTATATAATTATAAAAAATATTTTGAAAAGCCATTATCATAATGATGTTAGTCCATCCTGAAAAATTTCCTAGTAGGTTGGCATTTCAATCTCCTGGTATATGAATTGGACATACACGGACTTTAAACGAACTGTTTAAATTACTATTACTGATAAGTGAAACTTTATCCTCATTGAATTGCTCGAGTAACTTGTGCATTTTGTTACCCTTTAACTAGAAAATATACGCTGTTGAGTATCATTGTGATAAAATTATTTCCATCCCATTTAAGAATTGTATAAATTCTACAATTCCGGGTCAATTTACTTATATTCAGTGGGTTTTTTTTTTAACTTATCCGTAAGCTTTATGTAAAAAAATTATTTCCAGCTTACATGATTTTTTCTAGCATTAATTACAGTTGGAAGTTACAATTTAAACTAGATAATACTTAAACTAATTTCTATGTTGCAAAGCTTTTATTGTTTTGTTGTGATGAAAAATAAGCTGAGTAATTATGAACTATAATACATATTGTTTAGAGTTTCCTAAATGGAATTGTAAAGTTACTTAACAGAGCCTCATGGTAGAACTAACCAACAGACTGATTAATAAAAGCCTTATCAATCATTTAATTTGAAAGGTATAATTCCCCTGATTTTACCTTTGTTGCATCCACGACAGGTTTGATTGAGGGTAAGAAGCTCGGCAACGTTGACAAGCCTCGGCAGATGAAAACAGGTCACACAAAGCACTGCCAATATTGACTTTTTTAAAAACAATTAGTTTCATGTTTTGCCAAAACTAACTTTGCATTTCAAGAATTTCCCAGTTGTGATAGTAATCATCGCTTTTGAAGCTGCTGGGCAAGGAACTCCCAATTTTCAGAGGGACATACTAATACTTTTTTTTACACCGATTATAAAGAAGTAACAGTTACTTAGATTTTTCATTTTAAAAAGACGTTTGGTTTTTACTAGCATCTGGCTAAGATTTAAAGAAAGAAGAATACGGTTAATTTTTATTTACATTTTTACTTCCTTTTGATGAATTTTATTTTTGTTATAACAGTTTCGATTCTGTTATTTTAATCCTTACTTCACATAAAATTATCCCTGTTTTGACACGTTAGCTTACCATAATTTTTACTGTGTGGTTAGAATAATAGGTCATTGTGAAAAGGAGATTGAAATGTTGATCCTCTAGTCTAGATGCTTAGGTGTTAAAATACTTTTGAGATATGGAATCCTTTTACTCTCCTATTGTTGCCCTCCTTAACATGTCACTACTAGCCTAAAAATGTACAAATGATCGCCAAATTGATTTTTTATATTTTTTAACTTCTATTTTTGTTAATTAGGTGCTTGTTACAATTGCAAGAGTCCTGGACATGTTCAACGTGACTGTCCTGAGGTTAGCAGTCGACCATGTTATAGATGTGGTGAAAATGGTCATTTGGCCAGAGATTGCCCTGAAGACCGTGGCCCTGATGATCGAAAATGTTACGGCTGTGGTGGATTTGGGCACATTTCAAGAGAATGTCCTACTGCCCAACGCAGTATGGCTAGGGATTGTTACAGGTATATTTTTACTATCATATTGTGGTTTGAGAAATCGGCAATATTTCTCATAGTGCTTTGCTATATTTTTTACTTATTTTAAGGTACAAAGTACTGGTTTAAATTTAGTTGTTAAAGAAGCTCAGCTTGAAGTACAAAATATTTTTCATTGATTCGCATGTTTGGTGCTAAAAAATATTGAATGGTGAACATATATATTGAAAAAAGTATTAGAGTATTTTTTTTACAAACATTTTTTGGCAAGCACTCTACGGCAAATGAACTAGAGCTATGTTTTAATTTCATATTTAATTGCAATGTGTATAGTCAAAATAAAGGCTAGGAAAGTAGAAATCAAATTTGCTAAATTTTGGCCGACCGAGATGAGAAATTAAAAGTTGACTTTTATTTATATTAGCATCTTTGATTTTTTTTTGCCAAAAGCATGTTTATGTAAGTTTCCAAAACCAGGCCTCAGAATAACATGTAAATAGTTGACTTTAAACACTACTGGAACATATTTTTTTAATTTTTTGTAACTGTGCGGTATTGTGTTGTTGAGTCAAAATTTAGTGGTGTCTTAATCTGCTATGAAATCTTCTATTTTTAGGACTGTTTTCTGCATTCTTCCTTTTAATTCTAAAATAAGATTTTTCTTAACTTTACAAATATTTATTTTCCTCTGACGATGGTGTAAAAATCTAATTAAATTTTGATTATATTGACATACAAATGGCTTTATAATTTGATTTGCGGCCAATAAAAATAGCTGTTGTGCTTGGGCAATGCAGTAGGTTTTAATAACAGCACATAATTAGATATAAGGAAGTCTATAAATTTTATACCTTGGTCAGATTGCATTTATGAGTTACAAGTTCTTCCTTGGGTTGTTGACCAGTGATTGGTTTTTGTTGTGCTATAGTTAAATTTTACTAATTTTTTAAAATTGTAATAGACATAGTTATTCTGATGCCTGGTTGATAATGAGTTTTTAAAGAGGTGGCTCTTGTGGAGAGGGAGGAGGAGGAGATTTGAGATGGTGATTATCATCTGAACAGGGGAGGAGTTGGGCCCATTCGCTCTGCTAGAGACAGACCTGCTCGAAGCAGTGGGCCATATCGATGGTCCGCTGACAGTGGCCGTGGCAGGGAGGTGAAGTGGAACTAGGAAGGAATGTGAAAAAGAGGAAAGATGGCGGCCAGGAGAGGTGAGGAAAGAGGAACTCTTGGCGGAATAGAGGAGAGGAGAGAAGTAGTTGGAAGTTGCTTTTGGTGTTTGTTTTTTTTTTCCCCTATGATGTGAAATGGTTGGTAACCATTTAAAAGTCCTTGTAAATTTCTGGTGAAAGGGTGAAGAGACAGATGTAAATATAATTCAGCATTTAAAAAAATACATCTATGGAGCCTTTTTTTCATTACTAAAGCTTAAGATTGATAGCAAAAGTGGTCATTAAAATGTGTACAGAATTGGGTAGTGGCAGATTATTGCACATTTTAAATAGCTATTTTTGCCTTCAAAGTTTTCAGTGTTATTTTTTAAAGATCTACTTTTTGCTGAAGGATTGGCAAATGTGATAACCATATGGAAAAAACGTGATAATTGACAAATTTAATTTATTGCTCGTCCAGTTTTCTGTGCTTACTTCAGGTGAAGAGCTATTTTCTGCTCGGGTAGTAGCAGTCAACCATAACTTATGTTATAACGTTTCTGTATATTTGTATTTCTTTTTCAAATATAGATATGTAAGTAATATGGAACAGTTTCATCAACCAAACATGTCGAATCCATTTAAAAATTAGCTTAAATTATTTAAACTAATTGTCTATCAAATAGTTTGTCTATTTATTTCCTTTTACTTTTTCTCACTTTATAAGTGGGTAATCGTCATAATATTTTGTTCCTCATTACTTACTTATTCACTTATTTTGGACAGGTGTGGATCAACTGATCATTTGGCTCGGGACTGTCCAGATGCATCCAGCAAAACTCAATGCTACAACTGCAACCAAATGGGACACATAGCTCGAGATTGCCCAATTGACTCAAATGACTTGGTGGCAGCAGCTTAAAAAGACTGAGCTGTGCTTGATAATTGTTGCTCATATTTTACTGGAACGCCAATTTTAAAATATTTTTTTTTTGCTCTTCAGGATTGTGTATCAGTTGATACCTTTCATTACAGTTGTTACTGTACCTTTTTTTTTTCCATCTTAAGGGATTGTTTAACTTGTGTAAGCTTAAATATAGTTAAATGTTTATTACAAAATAATTGAATGGGTATTTGTGTGACAGTCCTGTTGTGGAGTTGCTATCAAACAAGATGCTATTTTTATTTTCTCCCAAGGGATTAACCAGTATATATTATTTTGTAAATAAGAAATCTCGCTGAAGGATTTTAAACACCAATGTTTTGTCTTTATTTAAAAAATTTCATATTTTAAACAAATTATTTTCATTTTGCGTCTCAATTGTATTTAGTTATTAGTCTGATACAGAGTAATTTGATAACAAATCTTGCTTGTATTGTTTTGAATTACTGTTTAAAAAATTGCCATTCATCAAACATTAATTACATTTAAGCATAGCAAGATGTTACATGGGCACTTCGTCTTTTCAGATTAAATTTTCAGATATTTTTCCTTATTATTTGATGGTATATTTCACTCATGTGCAACAGTTTGATCGCCATTTTTACCCCATTGTCTGAGTGCCAGCTAGTTGCTGCTTTGTGTCTGGTTTTGTTTTTTAATTACTACTAAGATGTACATTATCTATCTAAATGTCAAGGTAAAGGTCTTCATTTCATAATTTTACCAGTTGTAGAAAATTTGTCTTGATTATGTGGATCAATTATTTTACTGCTGAAAAGACTACAATAGAAAAAACTCTTTGACTTACCGTACATTAAAAACTACATTTCTTTACAGTTTAAGGTCTTCAGCAAGCTACCAAGTGGAACATTATACATTTTCTATTATAGCTATAATGTTTGCAATTATTTTATAATTTTGAGATGTAGTCTAAGAAGTAAAAATTACTCTGTAAACAAATATTGTGATCAATAGTATACTTTACAATGGCTTAGGATGAAAATATTCACAATGAAAACTCTTGATCAATCTAGTGCTGGAGAAAAGATTCTTATACAAGTACCAGGCTTGGCAAAATAATTTTTATTGCATGTAACACACTTGTATAATAAAACTTGGATGGTTATATAGTTTATTTTTAAATCACAACATTATGGTCATGGCTTGTTTTTCTTAGTTTTAATTTCACTAGTTAAATTTAAATAAATTAAGCATTTAGTTGGTTCATGTACTTTTCTTTCTGTTAAAAAAAAATAGCTGTGACCAAATGAAATTATAGACATAAAATCATAAATTTTTACTCCCTGCACTTAGCCACACATTGTTAAATGTAAGGTTTTTTAATTTTTTTTTTAATTAACAAGACCAGGTTTTTAATTTTTTAAATTGTGAGATGGGATGAGCAGGTTTGTCCATTTTAAAAGAATGAGTTGGTGGTGATGCATTCAGCAGAGGTGAGGTTCATAAAGGCAGCTGTTCCTCGACTAAGTTACATACTTGGTATTCCAACTGTTTGATTGGCATATACATTTCACAGATTATTTTGGTGGATTGAAGAATAAACCATCATTTTGTAATAATAAATCTACAAAATGTGCTGTGCTTTTTGCGCAGTTAATCAGTATGGAATATTGTGTGTTGCTTTATACAAGTGAAGCAGAGGGGGGTTTGTAAATAAGAAATAAAACTGTTTGTACTGAATCTCTTTTGTTGTTTAATTTATTTTAAATGTTACAGCCTGGTATTAATCTGAATTCTTTAAATTACATATAAAAACATTGAAATTGGAAAGAGCTACTTTATAAGTTGGTGAGCTGTGCAGTGTTCTATAACTGTACTCTATAACAGTGATTGGAATTCCCAAGATGCTTTTAAGTAAAGTAGACCTTAAAAAATATATGGCTTTCTGTTTAATTTTGTAACACTGTTCATTATTGTTAAACTAAGGATTAGCCAAGTTCATAATGAATAGGAAGGGAAAATGAAGTAGGTGTCAATTTTCAATACTATTTATATGACGCATTAGTATTCAGCAGTTTATCCAACTAGCTTGCAAACTCCATCGACAGAAAAAGGTTCATTATTTTTCAACAGTTATAAACTAAGCAGGTTCTGGTACCGACATTAATATCTGCTGAAGCATGACTGAGCAGGACGCTCTTGCACTGCCGCTCACGAAGAACAGCGTCCAAGACCCCGATCCGACACATTCGTAACCGTTAAAGTCAAACCAGGATCAAGGACCCCCCCATTGATAAGCAATGGATGCGGATTAGGTACCAGACCTTGATTAAAGTTAAGATTGGTGGTACTGTCATGATTTACTAGGTAAATGAAAGCCATATGCTGATCACTGTACCTGTATACCGGTACTATGGAGTTGAAATGCTAAACTCTGAAAAAGTTTTTTTAAAAGATTTTTTTTTTTTTTTTAAATCAGCTTTTATTAACTTTTAAATTTTAATTGGCCAGAGACTGGGGATTTTTAACCTTGCACTTTTAAATATTCATTTGTTAACCATTACCTCAATCAATGAACCAACACCCAGGGGTTTACAAAGAGTGTGCCCTATCCACGGCCATCATTTCCTTGTGATGGCTTAAGCAAGAGGCACTTGATATGTTTTCTACAATACCGAAAGGCTTTGTTGATGATGTTTGGAAATTTTATGTTCAGTTTTCAGTATCTTTCTCAGGCAGGTGTTTGTAAAGGTCTATATTTTCACTGTCCGCCAAGTTTTGACTATAGAAAAGGAATTAGAAATTTGTATTGAAAATATTAAAAATTTTTTTTTTAACTTCTGAATCCCAGATTTTCTCCACAAATGCTGACTGCTGACCTTGCCTTTCTAATTCTGGACCTGAAATCTGCTTCATTTATTTCAAGGTATTACATAAACAAGCAGGTGAAGGCCTCCATATCTTCCTGTTCATGTGTACTTGGTCAGTTGTCTTGCTTCTATATTATATATTTCGGTCCAAACTGTGCAGAAATGGTGGATGCATCTCTTGCCTTTTTTGTTGGTTGCGGGACAGTATTGCAATTGTTAACTGCACTGTCTAGTATATTCAGTAAAGTTGAGGTTATTCGACTAAATGAAAGACATCAGCTGTGAAATTCACATAAAATTGTATTTTTCATGATTGGAGAAATAATCCCTTCCAGCAGCCATTTGGGCATGTGCCCTTCGGCTGGAGGCCATAATGAAGAATTTTCACAATCTTCATACTTCATAGTTGTTTGTATAGATGAAGATGGTGTTGGTGTAGTCTGGTACCGATATTTTTGGTAGGTAGTTAAGGTGTAAGTCCAGAGGTGCTGGGCAGTGGAGATGGTGATGTATTACTGTCTCATTTGGGTGTCTGCAGAGGGGTCACAAGATAAAACACCAGTGTGCCACCCATGCTGAGATATCATCTTCTTAAAGTTACTTAAACTCCATATTTTGATCATAGTGAAAAGTATCAGAATTCAAAAAATGCATCTGACAAAAAAAATCTCTATTTAAAAGTGACCTGAAAGAACAGGTTTTGACTGAAGAGCTAAATAATTCAGACATGAAAGAGCAGGATTTGAATGAAATATCTTTCTCACTGTTTTCGTTCCAAGTCAATTTGTAAACCCATTTTGTATTTATGAAGTATCTTCTAATAAATGACATAAAGATTCTTTTACTTGTAGCCAAAATTGTTAGTAATTTTTACTGGAATGTGGTTGAGGAATATGAAGGTGAAATAGAGGAGTCTGAAAAGATTGTTAGTCAAACTGAATTTATTTTTTTTTAAAGTATTTTTAGAGGTGGCAAATGAATATATAACTTATCGGCAAACCCGTTTTCTGATTTGTTATTGAATGTGATAATTTCTGGAACTATTGCACTGTTCAGTGTGCTATGTACTAGTCTTTACAAATGTCACTGTGCTTTCTTTTTTACTTCCATTATTCTGTCAAATATTAAGTAATTATCTCAGTAAGTGCAGACCAGTTTACCCTCAAACTCTTAAAATCGTACAATATCATCACACAATTGTTCAATACATTATCTTAATAGTAAAAATTAAACATACCGGTACAGTATATATAATGTATACACCCCAAAATCATACATTGTACATCGTAAGAGTAAACAGCTCTGTAAGTGTGTGAATTTTCAACACTTCTTTATAGTATAGATTATTATTATTAAAAAAGGCAAAAAACCAAAAAGAAAAAAAGTCTACTTACATTTACATAAATTGCCATAATCCTATTTTGAAAATATATCTTATTTTAATAGGACTATACAAACATAATGCATATATTGTTTGCATATGGAGCTTTTAATCGGAACTGATTATTTAAATTTAACATGATGGCGCAGTAACCACAAATCTTGGTAAATATGTGGGCAAGGAATGACAATGAATGTTCTCTATGACCTGGTATTTGACCAAATCCCCAAGTGATGAATGAATTATCTGGCAAGTATGACTAGTCTGCTCATTCCTCTCTATGACTTGATATTAGACCAAATCCTTATGTGTTGAATGAAATACCTCCAAAGTATGACTAGTCTACTGATGCTAGAAATGGAGTCTGCTAAAAAGACAATATAAATGATTCACAATGATAGGTAAATTATATTTATATTATTTTTTTCACTTTTAATTACAAATGCACTATACTGTCAAAAAGTCCTGTAAATGTGTTGATGCAATGCCAACTTTTTGCTCTCTTTATTAGCTTTATAATGATGAGCCTCAGAAAAAAATGAAAAGTTATTGAAAGTGGTTTCCAGAATATCGACAGCCATTTATAAAATAATATCTTTCCATGTGAGATGGTATTATTGTTTATGTTCAGTTCTAATTGTATAGCCTTTATAAAAATGAAGCCCTAAATCATAAAACAATGAAATTGGTATCAATCCTTGAGTTTTTATAGTTTTAAATATAAATTTATTGACTGAAAAATATAGTTCTTTTGTTTTAATCATCCGTTCATTATTGCTTAGCATAAATTCATATGCTTGAGTGGTAAAACAATTTTGAGGCACTGCAGCTTTAACTGCATGGACAAAAAGATAAGTTGTAACAAATGTCCCACCTGTTTGAGTTTGAATAATTCCCCAAAAGGCGAAAATGCCCATCACAATTAAACCAAATGATCTTGGAGTCCACACGAACTTAATTAAAAATTGCTGTACAATCTTGAAAATATCTCGCCATGTAGTGAAACCTGGAGAAAAAACATCTTTATTTATTTATAGCCCTTTTAAGACAAGTAATTTTTTTTTAAAAATGTGCTAGTTTACTTCAAATGCAAAAATCTTTGCTTTAATATTTGCAAATTTTCATAGTTTAATACTTGATGATATGCTTAGCCTCTGTAGAAGGTTTTATAATAACTTTAAAGAAATTTCTTCTTCTTGTTTGTTCAATTAAATGTCCAGTCTAGCAACTCTACAAAGGAAACTGTCATGTTGAGGCTGTCTAGGTGTACATAGATCTTCTCTGGCAGTAGTGTTAGGTGTGGCTTAAACTTGAAGTTTTCTTGTCATATGTCAAAATTAGGACAGTCTTAAAGGACATATTGATGTTAATTTCAAATGACACAGTGGCACATATCTCTTATGACAATTTGTAGAATTGGAAAAGGGGGGGGGGGGGGATATGGGACTGGGGGGGGATAAAAAATCCCCCCTTGTTTTCTTTTTTCCTTTTTGTTAATTTCAAATGACACAGTGGCACATATCTCTTATGACAATTTGTAGAATTGGAAAAGGGGGGGGGGGGTATATGGGACTGTGGGGAGATAGAAAATCCCCACTTGTTATCTTTTATCCTTTGTGGTATCCTTTGTGGTCTGTTTGTTGGTTTCATCTCTTGAATAACTTTATGGTTATATTTTATTCTTCAAAGATTTTCATTAGGTCCTTTAAAATGTTTGTTTTTATTTACTTTTATGTGAGTTATGTATATCTATTGTTATAAGTTATAGTGTTAAATGTAAATTTTCTTGACTCAGCTTTAGTTTCAACTAGAGTTGTAGCTTTGGGCTGCAGAATTATCTCCCCTTATATTTGTGTTTAATGTCAACATCAATAAACGTGTCCTTGTGTTGACAGGCCATCCTCCAACCACTGCTTCTCACATACTTCCTATAGGGTTATATAGAGAATTCTTTCCTTTTAAAACTAAAGGTTCGAATCTAGAAATGTTTTCTCCCCCCCCCCCTCCCCGACTATAAATTAAAGGTCAACTGATCAACAAAATACAGGACCTACAAGAGATCAAGAAGGACTAAGAAGACTTATTAAGATTTTTTGATGTGTGTGTAGATTAATATTTTCACCTTCCTAATATAATATGGTTTCACACGCTCTAAGTTAAGAGGTTTTCATATTTTTGTATTTGAGTTTGCACTTTTAGTTTTATACTGTAATTAACAGTGGAAATAAATTGTTGCTTCTTTCTACATCATATTTAATCAATGCTACTGTCCCTTTGGTAAGTACTGTTTGTTAACTAGACATTTGAAATCAAATTTGTTAAATCTGATTCCAGCACATAACACCACTATGTATGTTGACCATTAGGATCCATTTTCTGACTAGGTTACTAGGTTCTTAGAGAGATGAAACTTGGTACATGGTTTCCATCAGTGGGACGTGTTAATGCAGTGGTTCTCATACTTTCTTCTATCCACAACCCACTTGGTGTAATAAACTCATCACAAGGGCCCCCCTGTCGTAAACTGTTATCAGCTATATTCAGAATATTATTTTCACAACTCTCTAACAATATAGATAATAAGATAATGTTATGCTAAACAGTATCATATATGTGAACTTTTTATGAAATTACAAATCAATTAATTAAAAACAAAACTGATTAACTTGATCCAGAGGCAAATAACTTGAAAGCAGGCAAATAACTAAGAGTTTTAGATGTTACACTTAGTAATAGATACTAATTTCTTCACTGCTCTATGCCTTCACTCCTACAGCATTATGGTTCAATGACTTCTTTACAAATAGAGAGGCCATTGTTACTTTACAACCAATGTTGCATACAGGATATTACTCATTGCAAAATATACAGACATACATTTTTACTTTAAAAAAAAAAAAGAAAAGTTAATTTCATATAAAGTCCCTGTTTTTAAAAAGTAATTAGATTTTAATTTTAAACAATGCACCTTTTGGCCTTTTATTTGGTAACAGGTCATCAAAGACTTTATCCGGGTGGTCACTGCTGTTGGAGGTGCATGTAAGACCTGATGCATTTAATCTTGAACACTCTATTTTTTCACTACCAATTTCTGCTTCTATTAGTGGATTATAACTTTCTGACTTGAATTTTGCGTCTTTAAATCTGCCAGCCTATTTCAGAAAGAAATCGGTCTCAATCACCAAATTAATTGAAAAATGTTTCAAAAGATCATTTTAATTTGAGTAGTAGTAGTCTTACTTAAAGTTGTTGTTTTTTTTACAAAACTAAATTTAGCAATTTAACTCTAAATGCAATAAATAATGAAAGACAATACACACTAAAATTTACCTGAGGTAGTTTAAGTAAGGCTGACTTTTCAGAGAGTGTAAGGCAATTACTGCAGCTTTGGACAATCTCTTGTAACATCTCGTATGAACCAGTAGGGCATAAAATATGATGTGCATAAACTTGAATAACCTATGAGCAAGGAGCAATCTATATATATAATTCACCAGCAAAGGTCAAACACCACCATATATAGATTTATATATAGATAAGCCAGAGTGTGGTTAAATAATGAGTTCACTAAACCGCAAAATATAATTCCCGTTAACTATGCTAAATGATATATATATATTTTTAATAACGCAATTGCGTTTGGTGCGTAATATTTTCTTTTCGGAAATGAAACCGTCTCAATTTAAGTATTGTGTAAAAAATATTCAGTTTAAAAGTGGTTGGGACATGAGAATATTAATATAGTTTGTGGAAGTGAAATAAAAAGTGTGCAGTGATGTATCATGGGGGAAGGAGTGTAGCAAATATTGGGATTTTTAAATGTGCGTTACTTGAGTTCATGTTTTGTCAAGTAACTTTACTACATGGGAAGTTCACACATTGCTGACGCTAATGTTTGGCGGGCTATAGCTAGGATAAATATATTTCTTGAAACAAATTATAAATAATAATGAATAGCAAAATAAAACCAAGTTAGGAAGTATAAGAATAAAATTTAAGAAACATTTGATTGTATTAATTGTATATATACAGCAGCGTACATTCAAAATATTTACCTTTGAACATTGGCAATTATTAATATTATGTGGGTTTTTTAACCACATCTGAACAATTTGATGACATTGGGCATATTCTTTAACATGAGCGTGAAGAAGTATACTGAAATACAATGAAAATTATAAAATTTATATTGTCTACCTGTAGCTGTTTTTAAACAACAGCAAAATTTACTAGTCATAATCAGAAAAAAATGAATATAGCTTTAATAAATTAGAAAAGATTCATATTTGACAATTTCCACATATAACTTGATTTTCTTTTCATGTATAAGAAGAGTAAAAGCTTCTAAAAAATAATTCTTATTTTTTGGAAACACACTTTAATTCAAACATTTATTTTTAAAATTTAGATTTTATGGAGTTAATCCTGCAACCTTTCTTAACCAGTCTGCCATAGCAACATTTACATTTTAAAATTTATTTTAAAATTTTCTTATGCCAAAGAACCACTATAATTCCTCATCAACATTTATTTTGATTCACTCTTTTTCATTACATAACATTTTTCCATTGCACAATGCCACTAATTGAAATACAAGATTTCCAACTCCTTGTTGGAAAATACCACCACTGTAGATTATTCTGCAAAAACATTATGCATCAAGTAATGATATCAATATAATTACCACACTTGAATTATTCTAGGTGGGCACAGTTCTATAGCTCCATAAGTATTATTGATAAATGCAACAGTGTGCTGCCACATGTCATTCTCTGCTAATGCTTGAATCCCCAGTGCAGTAGCTGCTTCTATCACATCTTGATTTCTAGAATTATTGCAGAATTCAACATTATTAAAATATAATCAACAAAATTTCATTTATTAAACATTTTTAAAAGGAAGTAAAACATGGAACTTAAATTGTTTTTACTGTTCCTGCACTATATTACACGCATTTATGGATTTTAATTCAATTAAAAAGAGGAAAAAGAAAATATATTTTTTAACTTGTAAGTACCTATACAGTTCTAAACAGAGCATTCCAGTGTTGTTATATTAAGGGTATTTAACTCCAAAATAGTGATTTTCTTTTTTTTTTAAATCTTATTTTGTTTCAAACATTGATTATTTTGTTTTGGTGGGCAGTGGTGGCTGTGAAACTCCCAACAAAACAAAAAAAATTAGCTTAAATTTACATAGAAATATATTAAAATTGTTCTGAATTAATGTTGTTCCATACCCTTCTTGTTCTGTATCACATTTGGCTGTCTTGATGACATTAGTGCACAGTCTAAAACACAGGTCGAATTTCCTAATTATAAATAAGTCAACTGCTTCTGAAAGACTCTGGTTCAATTTGCAAAGATTCATTGTAACTAGAAGGAAAAATAAAAATGAAGTTTAAAATACAATTAAAAATATATTTCTCAAAATCAATTAAAATAAGAGTCAGACAAAGGTAGTTATTGTAACATTTATAATTTAAATAGGCGCACAGCTTGATAAAATATACAAAATGATAGGCTTGCAAACCAGAGTGACCAACTGTTCAGAATTATTCGCATGTGCTTAATTATTTAATTTTGTATGCTGTGCCCAATTCAAGCATTACACTGGTACATCTTTTTAGCAACTTGAAAAGAAAAAGGCA
This sequence comes from Lymnaea stagnalis, assembly GCA_964033795.1. Classification (NCBI taxonomy): domain Eukaryota; kingdom Metazoa; phylum Mollusca; class Gastropoda; family Lymnaeidae; genus Lymnaea; species Lymnaea stagnalis. The sequence goes on along the minus strand of CAXITT010000341.1, from coordinate 187,399 downwards.
AATTTCTTAATTTTAAAATACCAGGACATTATTTTGGCATAAAATACATTAGTACAATATAAAAAAACAGGATATTGACAGGGTATATAAAAATAGATTTTTCCACAACATGACCAGTTTATTTTAAAGTAATAAATAGTATGTTCTTTTAATAAATTTTTGAGTTTTTGAAGACAACAAGCATGTCAGGATAAAAGCTGAAAGATTTAATGAGTAAACGTCTGTGAAGAGTCCATAATATCTTCTGATCCATGACAAAATTAAATTCAAATGAACAACTGTGACACCAATATTCAAAAGTTGTTTCCTTGGCCTGAAGCACAAGGCACAGAGTGAATATTTTAAACTAAAATGTGCTTATATTATAAACTTTTTCATAATGGTTGGAAACTAAAATATATCAGTGTAAAAGCAATGTGTCAACAGGAGAGTATGCATTAACTTTAAAAAAAAAAAAATAAATATCATAGCATATAGGCCTACATTCAAGTAACATTCCTTTTTTTATTTTAAATGTAATAGTAATATTACTAAAATACTGAAATAATTATAACTAAATTTTCCGTTTATATTGATATTGCTTATGATTATATTATATTTTAGACCTAAATAAAAATAAGCATAGTGGCTATGACTATGAGTATGAGTGCCCCTGTCCCTTTAGACTAAATACTATTTGGATGTCATTTGTGGTAGTTTATTTTGGTTAAACTGAAGAAGTAAGTTTAAAAACATATAATATAAAAGAATAAAGTGTCATAGTTACTCATGACTCATAGTCATACTCATAGTCATAGTCCATTCAATTATCTTTCATTTTGATTTGATACCAAATTTTATCTTACAAACCCTACAATAATATTTTTTATATTTTTCAATAAACCCACCCTCTCACTCTTCAGTACTGGGTCCGGATAGCCGCAGCCAAAAATAAATAATAATTTGGGACACTTAACTGTACTAGTACTAGAGATTGTGTGATTATTGATGATATACCGATACCCACATTTCATACTCACTGTCACTAAAATTTGGTATCAAAATGAAAGATAATTGAATCATTGACTAAACATGACAACAAGTGAGTTTTACTGGCCTTTGCTTTAGCCTTCAGTCTGAGTACTCAGAGTCAGAGTCTGACCCCAGTGACAGAGCAATATTGACATTAAAAAATTATTGATCATTAATTCATTGTCAAGTCAATAGTCCAAGTCCAAGTCTCATTGAATTGATAATTGAAATTGGTAAGTAGTGTAGTAGTAAGTTTAGTAACTAATAGTAAAAGTAATAGTAGGGTGGTAAAATAATGATAAGGGATTACCCTTAAAAGTGTAATCACACCGCAGCAACTGCTTCAATAAGTGTGGTTCATTTTTTAATTATTTTTTTAACTTGAAATTACCATGACTGATCTCATAAGTCTATCATCTATCCATTAGCCATTTTGTCCTAGTTTCAGTCACATGACATATCTAAATATAGAAAAATCCACCTTAGGCGTCGCTTAGTAACACTAATGTTAGCATTTCTCCCTGAAAGTATAAAGGAGGAGCTGAAAAGTTTTCCACTACTGAAACTGGATAAAAGTCAAATTCAATGTAAGGAAAAAGATTAACGTGACCAATCGATCTGCTTTTACCGGTCCATAAACTATGTTAACAATTTTTGGGCAAGTTTTGACGTCGCCCTTTTTTCCTCACTCTGTAATTGTAAATTGTAAAAATTGACAGTTGACAGATTGAGATTGTAATTTTGTAAATTCAAGTACCCCAACCTTAGCCCTTAGCCAGGGGTCGTTCATTAATTATGTCAACAAAATAGGGGCGGAAGGGGGCTTGGAAATGTTTGAAAATTGTTGGCAAGAGGGGAGGGGGTTTACATTAATTGACCTATATCATTTTAAGGCTTTTAACAAAACAAGATTTATTTATTATTTACGAGTGGCTGTCTGTGCACTGCTGAGGTGAAGGCGAGGGTTGGTCAGATAAGTCAGAATGTTAGCACCAGTGTTTCTTTCAGAAATTTTCCCGGGGGGAGGGGGGGGGGTACTTCAGATTTTCGGGGGGGGGGCAGTGCCAGCAGTTCCAGTTGATTTATTGTTGGACATATTTTTGCTCCGGGGTAGGGCACTTGGCTTTCCCCGGGGATGGGGGCGGGCACTGCGCCCCCCCCCCCGGGGAATAGCTGAAAAAAACCCTGGTTTTGCAGTTCCAGTTGATTTATTGTTGGACATATTTTTGCTCCGGGGTAGGGCACTTGGCTTTCCCCGGGGATGGGGGCGGGCACTGCGCCCCCCCCCCCCGTGATATAGCTGAAAGAAACCCTGGTTTTCACACTTTGTTAGTGCAAGAGACGTCAAAGGATGGCCTCTCTTAGCCTATAGATTCTGTTTGTCACAAATGACTAGGGCAGTACGTGTGCGATCATGTTGCAGGTATGGACATGGGAACAAAGACAAAGTTCAAGTGTCATGTGCAGTCAAGATAAATTATAATTATATTGAAAGAGTAGGAATACGATATTTTAAGAATTATGGGAAAGAAAAGTGAGTTTAGTGTGTAACAATAATAATAATAACATCGCTGCTTGAACGGATTTGCCAAATCTGTAACATCTATTTTTCATCACAAGTCATGTTGAACTAACACGTCGAACAACACCGACAATGCATAAGAAATTATCACCTGCTCCTCAACAGAAATTGATTCGGCTAATACAAGTAGCTGCCAGGAGACAGAGAGGGCTTATGGCAGTTATTGCTCACACTGACTATGCTTCTATTTAATTGCCAAATGGTTAGATGAGGATGATGTTGACTTGTCTGGTAATCAGGTCCACAAAATGAAAATGATAAATCAGCGAATATGGCCATTGTTACGATAGATCAACACCTGGCTGCTCCCTGGGAAGAGGATAGCAGCTCTAAACTATGGTACAATTGTCAGCTATACTGACATTAATCATATTTATACTACCACAAACAATGATATTTAGTCTTTAACAACCTTTTCATTGATTCTGCACTGTCAAATGTAAGTGTAAAGACATTTTTAACTTATTGCTTAATAAGCTAAAGTTGCAATAAAATATTTTCCTACAAATTTGTGTCATTAAAGTAGACTAGGTCAGCACAAAATGTTTATTTGTATATTAATATAAAAATTAAAAATTGTGACATAATTACTTAGGGGGGGGGGTGCATTGAAAGTTTTGACAGTTGTTGACAGGGGAGGATGGTTTACAAATTGCATAAACATTATTGACGTAATTAATGGACACCCCCATACATTCATATGTATAAAGTAAAAACGTATATTTGTAATTTGATTAAATACCATCATTTATGTCACACTTTTAAATTTCTTTGTATAAAATGAATCTTCTGTAATACTGTAATGGATCGTGCAAAATATTGTTTTGAGAATACTTAAAATAGGGTAGGCGCTCGGGGAAAATATATTTCTTCAAATTTCTTGTCCCAAGGTTGCGGTCAGACAATGTTTGAGAACCACTGCAGTCCTGAACAACATTCTAGTTTTTTCTAGTGAAATATCCAAGAGCGCAATTCATTTCAGTTTTTTTATTTTTATTATTTTTTTTTTAAAATGATTTTGTTAACAGGATAACAGGCCTTCTGGTTTGTTTGGACGTAGCGGGCTGGGGGCGCTACCTGCAGGTCGCACGCTCATTGGAGGATTGGGAGAACCCGTGGTACCAGGGCTGTCCTCCTTAGTTATGTGTGAACCTCTACCTGTACGAGGTAAGGAAATTTGTTTACATTGGAAAAGAAATCGCAACAAGCCGGCTAAGTTGTACAATGGCGGTTGTTCTAGTCCCGCTCGACTCAAGCAAGAACAGCGAATTTTGCCTAGAGTGTAAGTACCCACACACACCAATCATTCATCTCCAGCTGCACGTAATCGATTGATTCAAACAAATAATATCGATAACCCTACTGCGTAGTAGGCATACATAGCAATATATATATATATATATATATATATNTATATATATATATATATATATATATATATGTATATATATATATAAGCATATACTATACAGCGGATTAAGGAAACACAATCTATCTACATACACCACTAATAGTTATATACGTGCAACATGCCAGTGTCACGTGACTAGCACAACAATTCTATATCCGCACTTCCCTTTCTTCTAACATTTGTGTGGACTTCATGTTTCATTTCCTATTAATCATTTAGAAGATATATTTCGTTTACTCCCTAAATATGACAATTAATTAAAATATTAAGTTTGCAAAGCACTCACAATCTTACCGGTAATTGAAAAATGGGGGGAGGAGAGGGGAGTATGTATGAAATGATGAGTGGTCTCACTTACGTTTATGTCACGTGTGAGAAGTGCTCGTTTGGTAGAGAGTGAGAGTACTATAGACCAGAGGTCCCAAAATGGTGGTCTGTGGACTGTGGCCGGTCCGCGACCCTTTCGTTGCCGGTCCCCACAACCTAAATACTTATGGTCAAATAAAAAAGAAAATGTAATTAATAAATCTGGAACCGTTCACTGGTGGTATTTCAAAACTTGCCCACCAAACTGAAAAGTTTCTGAACGCTGCTATAGGCTACAGAGCACTAAGCAGAATATATTTCGTAACGGTCGGCTAGTTATATATTTTTACATCATGTTTTCCCTGGCCATTGTTAGCAGTTCGTAGACTAAATCACCTCTTCCCCACCCACCCACTTTTTGGTCACTAGTTAATCCTCCTCCCCCCCCTTTTGAAATTTGTGCAATCCACTTTTCCTTTCCGATCCATGTTTCACAATCTTTATTTACTCTATTACATTATTGTTGCCATTCTCCGCGCTCTTTTATACAAACAATAGAACGTTCTCCTTCTACCCTCCTCCCCCAAGCCAAATTATAAGCCTAAATAATTTCACAATCAATCAAAATGATGTAGAATTCAGCAAGAAAAAATTATTTAAAAAAAACAACCACCCTAACTCAAAGTTAAAATAATAAATAAAACTGGTTAAAGGAATTAATGAAATTTAGACACGAAAATAATGCACTCTTAACTGACTTCTGTAAAAGGCGCGCAGATTGTGTAGGCTTTGTTAAGCCCAAATGATTATTGTAATGGGTTGAAAAAAAAAGTGGGGGGGGGTTGCTGGGACTACTAGGTTGGTAAAATGAAATGAGTAGCACAAAGTTGGGAAAAACCAGAAGAATGATTTTAAAACAACAACAACAAAACAACCGACGCGTCGACAGAAAGCCATTTTTCAACGACCAAACAAAAACAAATGAAGAACAAAATAAAAAAAAAACTAAACTTATCTGAGACTGTGGAGGTTTCAAGAAAAATCCATTTAAGAAAACAAAACATTAAACACTACTGGTCCTTTGTGAGGTAGCTCTGAGTGCCCACCTCCCACACCAGATTGCAACGTCTGTCCAGCTACCGCCACTCCCTTCGCCCAAATCCACCTCAACTCCTCTGCACCCCAAAAGCCTATTCTCCCCGCGTCCTGTCCGTCTCACCCAAACACGGAGTTGAAGACTTACAATTGACACCTCATCAAGCCATTTAAGTACTTAAACTATTTGAATACCTCCATTGACAGGCACATTGTTTCAACCAACGATATTATGTTACACAATTAGTTTATGCAACTGCATTGAAAGGACCGACATGGACACCCATATTAAAACTAGCGTGCCCCCGTGAGTCTTTCCCCGTGGCCTGGTACAGGAAGGTATTGCTATTTTCGCTATGCCGAGACTGTTGTTTCGTGTGTCTTTGTTATAAAATGAAAGACATCATCTTCTCTGTCGACGGGCTTTTTTGTACAAAGTCGTCTCTATTCCGGGATCCAACAAGTGCCATGTTCCTACCTGTGGGTTATTTCTTGACACAAACGATTGTCGAAAGCACTGAATGCTCACTACGACACAGGGCAGTAGATTTTGTTGCATATTATAGAAAAGGAGAAGTTAAATCTTTTTTTTTTTCAAGTAACACTCGGACCAACCGGGTAATTTCTCAAAATACCCGGACCCGGTGTAAAAGATTGCAGCCGGTTAAGCCCTAGTATTATAATAATTATATTAAGCATTCCATGACAATGAAATTGTATAAAACATTAGTACATTAAAACATACCTTAACATTGTATACAATATTAGTACATTAAACATACCATAACATTGTATACAACATTAGTGCATTAAAACATACCTTAACATTGTATAACACATTAGTACATTAAACATATTATAACATTGTATGCAACATTAGTAAACTAAAACATACCATAACATGGTATACAACATTAGTACATTAAAACATACCAGGACACTGAAATTGTATACACCATTGTTATAATAAAACATACCTGGACATGGACATGGTACACAACGATGTTATAGTAAAACGTACCATAACATTTGTATACAACATTGATACCATAAAACATTCAAGACCATCGCCATGGTAGGTGAAATCGGTACAATATAACATACCGGGACGTTGACATCGTTTATGATAATTGTACAATAAAACATACCAGGACGTTGACATGGTATACACCGTTGTTACAATAAAACATACCAAGACGTTGACATGGTATACACCGTTGTTACAATAAAACATACCAAGACGTTGACATGGTATACAACATTGGTACAATTAAACATACCAGGACGTTGTCATGATATACAACATTGGTACAATTAAACATACCAGGACGTTGACATGGTATACAACATTGGTACAATTAAACATACCAGGACGTTGACATGCTATACAACATTGGTACAATTAAACATACCAGGACGTTGACATGATATACAACATTGGTACAATTAAACATACCAGGACGTTGTCATGATATACAACATTGGTACAATTAAACATACCAGGACGTTGACATGCTATACAACATTGGTACAATTAAACATACCAGGACGTTAACATGATATACAACATTGGTACAATTAAACATACCAGGACGTTGACATGATATACAACATTGGTACAATTAAACATACCAGGACGTTGACATGATATACAACATTGGTACAATTAAACATACCAAGACGTTGACATGCTATACAACATTGGTACAGTTAAACATACCAGGACGTTGACATGCTATACAACATTGGTACAATTAAACATACCAGGACGTTGACATGCTATACAACATTGGTACAATTAAACATACCAGGACGTTGACATGCTATACAACATTGGTACAATTAAACATACCAGGACGTTGACATGCTATACAACATTGGTACAATTAAACATACCAGGACGTTGACATGCTATACAACATTGGTACAATTAAACATACCAGGACGTTGACATGCTATACAACATTGGTACAATTAAACATACCAAGACGTTGACATGCTATACAACATTGGTACAATTAAACATACCAGGACGTTGACATGCTATACAACATTGGTACAATTAAACATACCAAGACGTTGACATGCTATACAACATTGGTACAATTAAACATACCAGGACGTTGACATGCTATACAACATTGGTACAATTAAACATACCAAGACGTTGACATGCTATACAACATTGGTACAATTAAACATACCAGGACGTTGACATGCTATACAACATTGGTACAATTAAACATACCAGGACGTTGACATGCTATAATACGCATTCTTAAAATTGTATACATAGCTGTACTCGACTGAAGTAAACAACTGCAGCAAAATAGAATGTTTTCAGTTCGACCCTCCCCCCCCCCCTTTTTCCCCAACCACCACCAGTAAACAAAAAATGATGCCTTAAGTTAAAGAGATCACAATAAAACACTTTAGTTTTGTCCCATCTAGTTCGGTGATTCTCAACTTATATAGTTGTCCCTCCGTCACCTTCTAAAGTTCCCAGATTTCCCAGATTAAATGTTTAACAATTAATTTTATTCTATTTTCAAGTTTTAACAATTAAAAAGATGACGATTTTTATTTTGTTTACGTTGGCGCATCTCAAGGGGCCCCCACAGCTCACTAATGAGACCCCCTGATCGAGCCTATCTTTAATAATATCGGACAGTACATTTCTAGACTATGCATAATTGATGTTGATTCCTATTTTATAACCCCCTTGAATCAGGTGAACACCTTAGCCAAACAATTACGACGCAGAGTTATATTTTACTCTGTCAACCTAGTTATTTTTTTATTTTATTTTTTTTTATAATAAATCTCTAGAGTCCAGTAGCATTCCTGAGACAAAACTAGCTTTCTATTCTTTGGTAGTCTAACAGTGCATCGGTAAGCATAGCAAAGAATTTATAAGACATGAGTAGGTTTGAAGACCCGTCGCTTAGTATTTTCAGTGATCTGTTATCATAGTTGGGACTTTGCTATTCCCTTCTCTGGGCTAGAAGATTAAAAAAAAAAAAAAAAGCTAGACTATATGTTAAGAAGTGCTGTGCAAACATATGATGATAACAGGGCCAGCAATGGTTGCAGGGCCGATAGATAACTTTAGCCATTCTGCATTAATAGCAACATTACATTTATTTCTTTGAAACCGTTATAGCTTCTCGTTTTAATGAAATCAGGCATTGGGGAAAAAAACTGCCAGGGCTTCACTGCCAGTGATAATCTGTTGAACATTGGTTGCAGCGTGAGTAGGTAAAGGTGAGTGGGTGGTAGTACCATTGCTATGTAAAGATGGTTGGTAGTACAATTTCTTTGTAAAGATGGTTGGTAGTACCATTGCTATGTAAAGATGGTTGGTAGTACAATTTCTATGTAAAGATGGTTGGTAGTACAATTTCTTTGTAAAGATGGTTGGTAGTACAATTTCTTTGTAAAGGTGAGTAGGTAGTACCATTGCTATGTAAAGATGGTTGGTAGTACAATTTCTTTGTAAAGATGGTTGGTAGTACAATTTCTTTGTAAAGGTGAGTAGGTAGTACCATTGCTATGTAAAGATGGTTGGTAGTACAATTTCTTTGTAAAGATGGTGGGTAGTACCATTTCTTTGTAAAGATAGTTGGTAGTACAATTTCAATGTAAAGATGGTTGGTAGTACAATTTCTGTGTAAAGATGGTTGGTAGTACAATTTCTTTGTAAAGATGGTTGGTAGTACAATTTCTATGTAAAGATGGTGGGTAGTACAATTTCTTTGTAAAGATGGTTGGTAGTACAATTTCTGTGTAAAGATGGTTGGTAGTACCATTGCTATGTAAAGATGGTTGGTAGTACAATTTCTTTGTAAAGATGGTGGGTAGTACCATTTCTTTGTAAAGATAGTTGGTAGTACAATTTCAATGTAAAGATGGTTGGTAGTACAATTTCTGTGTAAAGATGGTTGGTAGTACAATTTCTTTGTAAAGATGGTTGGTAGTACAATTTCTATGTAAAGATGGTGGGTAGTACAATTTCTTTGTAAAGATGGTTGGTAGTACAATTTCTGTGTAAAGATGGTTGGTAGTACCATTGCTATGTAAAGATGGTTGGTAGTACAATTTCTTTGTAAAGATGGTGGGTAGTACCATTTCTTTGTAAAGATAGTTGGTAGTACAATTTCAATGTAAAGATGGTTGGTAGTACAATTTCTGTGTAAAGATGGTGGGTAGTACCATTTATTTGTAAAGATAGTTGGTAGTACAATTTCTATGTAAAGATGGTTGGTAGTACAATTTCTATGTAAAGATGGTTGGTAGTACAATTTCAATGTAAAGATGGTTGGTAGTACAATTTCTGTGTAACGATGGTTGGTAGTACAATTTCTTTGTAAAGATGGTTGGTAGTACCATTGCTATGTTAAGATGTTTGACTGTACCGTGTTTAGATAAAAGGAGTTGGCAGTACTATGTCTATGTGAATGGTTTCTGTTATTGTCACCATTAAACATTAGGTTACCGTATTGATAGTGTAAAGGGGTATGTAAAGGCTAGTTAGTGGTGCCGGGGTCATGTAACGGGGAATAAGTAGTACCATGTGCAAGTAAAGGGTAGATAATAGTACCATTTGTTGGTAAATGATAGATTAAAGTACAGTTAGTTGGTAAAGGATCGATTTAAGTACTATATGTTGATAAAGGATATATGAAAGTACTATCTGTTGGTAATGAGAGGATAAAAGTAACATTTGTAAAAAATAGGTTAAACGGGAGTTGGTTGTCACATTTGAAAGTAAAGGAAAAAAAGAATGTATGTTATTATGATTCAACTTAAGGTTGTTGATAGTGCAATCAGATAGACCAAATCGCGTGCTAGAATGCGAACATTGCCAGTGTTGGTAAACTACAGCATGTGAGTATTGAAACAATTAATAAACAGAAGGGCGTTTGCTAATTTAAAGGTCACGAAAATTCGTTTTTAGAACCATTTGTAGACACTTCCGATAAATAATACTGTAGTCGAAAGGTGAGTGAAAAAAAAAATAGTTGGATTTAGATATCATACATTTGCAATGATGCAGTGTGACTAGTTTTTCAATATCCTAAATTGAAAAAGTTTAGTAAACTGTGTCCTGTGTTCTAAACTACAATTGGAGCGCGATCTGCTGTGAAGGTCAATTTGAACAATACGAAACAAATGTAACATCAATAAAATAAGACCACAGCTGGTTGAACTCTGACCCTCCCATACGTAGCAACTCTACCGTTAATGATATGCACAGCGGTGTTCGTGAAATTACGCATTAGCAAGTGGAGGACTTACAATGATCTCCTGGTGAACTTGACCTTTGGTATCAGGTAAGAAAGTCACGTTTCGATGGAGATTGTGAGCTCATTCATCTATAGCAGACCCCTGCGCCATTCTCTCCCACCGCCACTCAATCCCCCTCCCCCCATATGATTCACCTTGTTTCGGACATGATGCCCCAATTAATCGCTTGCTTAAAGTGAAACATAGGAACATTGCCTACATTATTGACAAGGGTGTGTACACAATGGACGTAGCTAACAGACACGTGTACATGTGGAGATGTACAGAGCAGAGACATCTAGTCGGGCAAATTTACTGTTAAACACAGGTTCCCAAACTATTTAGAGTCTTGACCAATGTTCCATCTAACGTTTGTTGGTTAGTGTACAAAATCATACCGTTTTGTGCAAAGCTTTACAGCATCAATTTTTTGTGTGCTAAATTTCACAGTCCACAAACACACACTTACATGGAAATTTGCTGCGCGGATACTCAAAACTGCTGCGCGGCGTCTGTGAGATAGCTGCGCGGCCGCGCAGCCGCGCAGCTTAAAGGGAACATTGGTCTTGACCCCATTTTACAGAAGCAAAGGCTCGCGATCCTGTGACATTTATATAAATATATATAAATTATTCATAGGTTAGAGGAAACCCGTTGAACAAACTCGTCAGCACAATATAATTCAAAATACAATTAACTTATGGTGTACGTAATGTGAAGACAGAAACACTAACTGTTTAACAACCTTCAAGATTCACCAAGGTTTCATTAACGCTTTTCCCGTGACAATTTCATCATTCAATCTATATTTGGTTTTCAAATGAAAAAGCGTTTAAAATCCACTCTCAAATTCATGTGAAAAAAAGGCAAATGAGAGTGGTATGATGTTAATCAAACTTGAATCCATTTGGGGTTGCAACCCTTGGGTTGGGAACCCGAAACCGGCATATGTTTACTGAGACACACCATTTGTGACGGGCATGTACCGGTAGTGGACTGAAAAGGTCCGACTAATGTTAATAAAAAGAGCTCCTCGAGTCCGGATATTCTCTCTACAGCTATAGTTATAAAATATATACATATGTATGAAATCGTATACTGTATAGAACCATCAGGTGTAGCTATTTAATAGATGTATGTGATCGTACTCTACGGAGCGATTAGGTCTAGCTATCCAATGTTTGTATGCAATTGTACTCTATAGAACCATTAGGTCAAACTATCCAATGTTTGTCTGCCATCGTACTCTATAGAACCATTAGGTCAAACTATCCAATGTTTGTATGTAATCGTGCTCTAAAGAACCATTAGGTCAAACTATCCAATGTATTTATGTAATCGTACTCTATAGAAGCATTAGGTCAAACTATCCAATGTATGTATGTGATCGTACTCTACGGAACCATTAGGTCAAACTATCCAATGTTTGTCTGCCATCGTACTCTATAGAACCATTAGGTCAAACTATCCAATGTTTGTATGTAATCGTGCTCTAAAGAACCATTAGGTCAAACTATCCAATGTATTTATGTAATCGTACTCTATAGAAGCATTAGGTCAAACTATCCAATGTATGTATGTGATCGTACTCTACGGAACCATTAGGTCAAACTATTCAATGTAAGTATGTAATCGTTCTCTATAGAACTATTACGTCAAACTATCCAATGTATTTATGTAATCGTATTCTACGGAACCATTAGGTCAAACTATCCAATGTATGTATGTAATCGTACTCTACGGAACGATTAGGTCAAACTATTCAATGTTTTATATGTAATCGCACTCTATAGAACCATTAGGTCTAGCTATTCAATGTATGTATGGAATCGTACTCCACGGAGGTCTAGCTATTCAATGTATGAAATCGTACTCTGCAGAACCATCAGGTGTAGCGATTCAATATATGTAACATGTATGTAATCGTACTCTACGGGACCATTAGGTCTAGCTATTCAATGTATGTAATGGTACCCTATGGAACCATTAGGTCTAGCTATTCAATGTATGTATGGAATCGTACTCCACGGAGGTCTAGCTATTCAATGTATGTAATCGTACTCTATAGAACCATCAGGTGTAGCGATTCAATATATGTAACATGTATGTAATCGTACTCTACGGGACCATTAGGTCTAGCTATTCAATGTATGTAATGGTACCCTATGGAACCATTAGGTCTAGCTATTCAATGTATGTAATGGTACCCTATGGAACCATTAGGTCTAGCTATTCAATGTATGTAATGGTACCCTATGGAACCATTAGGTCTAGCTATTCAATGCTATTTTTAAACACGTTGAAATGTGTCCACAGTCTACTTCAAGCACGTCCATCTCCCAGGCAACAAGGTGTACACCTGCTATGTGGCCGACTACTATGGTGATATCGGGGTGCTGGAAGGTGGGTTCAAGCGCTCAAGACTGATTGCATTGTTGTGAAAGGTTGATGTCTCACTATGAAATGTGTTTGTCTTGCTATGAAATATGATTGTCTCACTATGAAATGTGTTCTTTTCAATATGATAGGCGTTTTTCTCACTATGAAATGTGTTTGTCTTGCTATGAAATATGTTTGTCTCTTTATGAAATATGTTTGTCTCTCTATGAAATATGTTTGTCTCTCTATGAAATATGTTTTTCTCTCTATGAAATATGTTTGTCTTACTATGAAATGTGTTTTTCTTACTTTGATTGGCGTTTTTCTCACTATGAAATGTGTTTGTCTTGCTATGAAATAAGTTTGTCTCACAATGATAGGTGTATGTCTCACTATGAAATGTGTTTGTCTCACTAAAACAGGACCCACGCCAGGGAGGATCATGGAACTGGAGGCAAAAGACAGAGAGAAGGCAGCCAAAATAGAGGCATGGGTGCAACAAGTATTCAAGGTCAACAATGTAGGTCAATGTAAAGTATAGGAACTGTGTTTGTATCAAGATGTACCTATTATAATTAGTATTTTAATCTTATTTCAAAATGAAACATACGGGGGTAAATGTAAATAATGGGGAAAGGCGGGGGGTTGGGGGGGGGGGAGACGTCATTTGGGTTAGGGCAGGGTGGGGCATTTGCCCCCCCCCACCCCTGATTTTGTAGGTTTTAATTAAACTGCTTTGTAAAAAAAGAACAAAGCAACCCGACCAGGGGTTTGTAACCCCTCCCCCTTCTAAAAGAAAACTTAAAATGATGCCACCGGGGGGAGGGGGTGGAAATGGACATCGGCCAAAAGAAAAGGGTACACTTTTAATGAGGTTTTCTTAGACTTAAAGAAAGGGAAGTTACCACCATGGAACTGAATAACAAAATTTGGCAGGATTTAAAAAAAAAAAAAAAACAAAAAAAAAAACATATATTTTGTGACTACTTAATTAGAAATAATATTTAATTTCAAAAGTAAAATTATTAATGATGTTGTTTGTTTCTCATAATTTGCTCAGTTGACGTCAACGGTTAAAAAAAAAAAAAAAACAAAAAAAAAAAACATATATTTTGTGACTACTTAATTAGAAATAATATTTAATTTCAAAAGTAAAATTATTAATGATGTTGTTTGTTTCTCATAATTTGCTCAGTTGACGTCAACGGTTCCTGTCCTGTTTATCTTATTTTATTTATGATTGAGCTCTGCAGTTAAACTTACACATTCGCATCAACTGCTCTTTATATCAAGAATCATATTTATAGTGGTTGTAAACACTCTTTGTGGTGTACAGGTCATAGACTTTTGCTGGGGAGTTGTCTACCCGAGCTACAACGGGGCCTCTCAAATATTACTTACGCACTGAGGGGAAAAAGGAAGGGAGGGGGTTTTGAATTGGGAGATTTTGAGTTGGGGCTCTTATGGGAAGAGGGGGGGGGGTGTCTCAGCAGAATGTGTGCGTATATTTCAGTACGCTTTTTAATGTTCCTCTACAATTATCCTAATCCTCTTACTGTCCATAAATAGCATATTGATATCTATGATACAGCCAACTGTCACCTACAAATCCATTCCATTGTTGGTATTCATTTTCGAAGGCGATAAAACGACCACATTTAGCTTAGTGGCTACTTTTGTCCACCGCGTGTGTTGCCGTGCGTGTGACGTCATTATTTCCTTCGACTCCACCAGAGATTAAATTTGCTACATGAAACGGACTGCGGGTAACGAAACAAAGGGGGAGGGGCGGAGTTTAAGCCCCTAAATGCATAAGCACTTGAGTTTTAAGTCTTAAAATAGAAGATAAGTTATATTTTTTGGATATATGTCACAACAAAACATAAGTTAAAATAAGTGTTTACACAATGTAGCAACATATATTTATGCTCTATTTACGAAGTGGGCTCAAATGGAGTTTTTTGTTTGTTTTTTTTTCTACTCCTCACCTGAGCTAGCAGAACATTCCCTTTCACATCCCTTCCCCATCCCTTCCCCACGCTCTAAAATAAACAACAGATAAATGACAACCCTTTGACCCATAGTCAAAATGGCCGAGGATCCTTCGGCTCATTCAAGGACAAGGGAGTTAACGCTGTTGGAGAGTGCGATTTCTTTAGTATGGGAACTTCTGTCAATCAGTTTGAGCCCAGTAAATGAGATGTACATACATGCACATACAACTATTAGTAAATGAGATGCACATACAGCTATTAATAAATGAAATGCACATACAACTATTAGTAAACGAGATGCACATACAACTATTAATAAATGAGATGCACATACAACTATTAGTAAATGAGATGCACATACAACTATTAGTAAACGAGATGCACATACAACTATTAGTAAATGAGATGCACATACAACTATTAGTAAACGAGATGCACATACAACTATTAGTAAATGAGATGCACATACAACTATTAATAAATGAGATGTACACACAACTATTAATATATAATACCGACTTGACCTGACTAAATATATAACTGTGACGTTTGTTTAAGAGACCTCTCTGCCGCCCCCCCCCCCTCTGAATCTGCGACATTCTTTAAACACTGAAATATGAAACAATAGCAAACTCAAACAAACCGAATTGGTTATCTTCAAGACTTATCATGTGGCCAATGACGCAGTGGTTAGTGGCTTAGCTAGGTTGAGTGGCATAGCTAGAGTTAGCGGGTGGCGCAGCTAGGGTTAGTGGCCCTATAGCCAGGGTATGTGTTTCTCGAGGCTGGCCAAACATTTTTGCCCCCCCCCCCCCCCCCAACCCCCCAACCCCCTTTTTTTTTTTGAAAAAAA
>CAXITT010000341.1:128450-164796 GCA_964033795.1 Lymnaea stagnalis | reverse complement strand
GCCTATGATGATGTTAAATTTCAACATGTAGGCCTATGATGATGTTAAATTTCAACATGTAGGCCTATGATGATGTTAAATTTCAACATGTAGGCCTATGATGATGTTAAATTTCAACATGTAGGCCTATGATGATGTTAAATTTCAACATGTAGGCCTATGATGATGTTAAATTTCAACATGTAGGCCTGTGATGATGTTAAATTTCAACATGTAGGCCTATGATGATGTTATATTTCAACATGTAGGCTTATGATGATGTTATATTTCAACATGTAGGCCTATGATGATGTTAAATTTCAACATGTAGGCCTATGATGATGTTATATTTCAACATGTAGGCCTACGATGATGTTGTTAAAGTTCAACATGTAGGCCTATGATGATGTTATATTTCAACATGTAGGCCTATGATGATGTTAAATTTCAACATGTAGGCCTATGATGATGTTATATTTCAACATGTAGGCCTACGATGATGTTGTTAAAGTTCAACATGTAGGCCTATGATGATGTTATATTTCAACATGTAGGCCTATGATGATGTTAAATTTCAACATGTAGGCCTATGATGATGTTATATTTCAACATGTAGGCCTACGATGATGTTGTTAAAGTTCAACATGTAGGCCTATGATGATGTTATATTTCAACATGTAGGCCTATGATGATGTTAAATTTCAACATGTAGGCCTATGATGATGTTATATTTCAACATGTAGGCCTATGATGATGTTGTTAAAGTTCAACATGTAGGCCTATGATGATGTTAAATTTCAACATGTAGGCCTATGATGATGTTAAATTTCAACATGTAGGCCTATGATGATGTTAAATTTCAACATGTAGGCCTATGATGATGTTATATTTCAACATGTAGGCCTACGATGATGTTGTTAAAGTTCAACATGTAGGCCTACGATGATGTTGTTAAAGTTCAACATGTAGGCCTACGATGATGTTGTTAAAGTTCAACATGTAGCTCTATGATAATGTTTCATAGCTTTTATATCACGTGCAACTCTTTTAGAAGGATTAAAAAAGTTCTTTTTTAAATAAAGTTGTTCTAACTAATAAATAGTTTTAATGAAAAATTATTTTAAAAAACATTAATCTTAAGAAACTACTAAAATGGAAGGATTTGTAAAACCATAACTAGGTCAAGGGACACCTAAATCTTCATTGTTTCTCCGAATAAGTGTTAAATGATTCAAAACTAAATTTAGGTATGCTCCAAAAAGATTTGTAGTAGGCGATTCAATGTTGATTTATAATACATAATTATATCGATTATTATAATTCATATCCACCTATGTATTTAGCTAATGAATTATGTAGTATAGTTTATAGTATTTTTGAAATATTTTTGGGCTATTATTGAATTTATTTAGGATTAACTAAGTATTTTAATTTTATTGGGCTTATCTTATGAATTAGGTTTGGTAGGGTTAGTAAGGGTAGGGCCAGTAGAGGTTAGGGCCAGTAGACGGTAGGGCCAGTCGGTGGTAGGGCGAGTAGGGGGTAGGACCAGTAGGTGGTAGGGCAAGTAGGGGGTAGGGCAAGTAGGGGGTAAGGCCAGTCGGTGGTAGGGCCAGTAGGTGGTAGGGCCAGTAGGTGGTAGGGCCAGTAGGGGGTAGGGCAAGTAGGTGGTAGGGCCAGTCGGTGGTAGGGCCAGTAGGTGGTAGGGCCAGTAGGGGGTAGGGCAAGTAGGCGGTAGGGCCAGTAGGGGGCAGGGCCAGAAGGGGGTAGGGCTGGGCCAGTAGGTGGTAGGGCGAGTAGGTGGTAGGGCCAGTAGGGGGTAGGGCAAGTAGGGGGTAGGGCCAGTAGGTGGTAGGGCCAGTAGGTGGTAGGGCCAGTAGGGGGTAGGGCAAGTAGGTGGTAGGGCCAGTAGGTGGTAGGGCCAGTAGGTGGTAGGGCCAGTAGGGGGTAGTGCCAGTAGGTGGTAGGGCAAGTAGGTGGTAGGGCCAGTAGGGGGTAGGGCAAGTAGGTGGTAGGGCCAGTAGGCGTAAGGCCAGTAGTTGGTAGTGCCATTAGGGGGTAGGGCAAGTAGGTGGTAGTTCTACAGTGCATTGCTTTGCCAAGGACTTCCATTTTTAATTCGGCCCTGGTCACAGGGCACCAAAACAGTATACACCGAGAGGCGGTAAACTCTTGTCCGATAAAGATGAACCAATGAGAACCATGGACCATGAGACAATCTCACTCAAGGAACATGAAATAATATCAACCAGGGAACTTTAACAAATATCAACCAGGGAACATGAAATAATATCAACCAGGCAACATGAAATAATATCCACCAGGGAACATGAAATAATATCCACCAGGGAACATGAAACAATCACACTCGGGGAACATGTCCTGAAATTACCTGAATCCAACTCTTGTCACGTGATTTGGCTCGGAGATGCGTCGCATGGGTTTACAAAAATAAATAAATAATTGGAACAGGATGTGATCCGGTATCAGGTAACTGAACTAACCCTCAGACGATACGATTCGTGAGGTCATACAGGTAACACAACGAGATTTCAGTCGGCGTATCAATGAGATCGGTGGCAGTGACATCCTGTTGACCGTCGTCGTTATTGACCTGTTATCAGGCTTCACGTCACTGCAGGTCTCATCAAGTCTGCAAAACAATGTTTAGTGACGCGCGTTCAGTCAGCGGTTCTCAAGACGATGTTGACTAAATGATTGATCTGATGGAGAAGGATCATTTCACGGTCGATGTAAAAGTCCAGAGATGATTTTTCAAATATGAATTGGTCCGGCGTGTTGAAACTATAAAGCTATATATATATATATATATATATTCTTATGAACATGCCTCTATTTCAGGCCTGCACAATATACGGCCCGCGGGACACATGCGGCCCGCCAGCACCCACTTTGCGGCCCGAGAAGTAACAAAATATTCTTTATTCTTATTACTTTCTTAATAGCTTTCCCCTTGTGCTATTTTCTTTTGGCCCGCACAAGTCCTGTTTATTTTTTTTTTTGCCCCGCAAAAGTTTTTCATAAAGTATTACGGCCCGCCTTACATTTTGAGTTGTACAGGCCTGCTCTATGGCATACGAAAATTTGCGGGCAAGACATTTTATGCCAAAGGATTGTTTGCAATCCTGTTTGTAATGCAACCGATAAAAATATAATTAGACGATAAGACAAATAAATAGTGTGGCATGCTCAAAAGAGATGTGGAGAAACAAAATATTAAAATGGCCACACAAAGTTTAGGACACCATCACATACAATTTTAGAAACTTTGCTTTTTTTTAAAAAATATTTTTAAAAAACGCACGACGAATAACATCCCGTGTCTTACAAACCAGGATGCTAGAGAGGAAACCGAATACTTTCGAGGTCGTTTTTTATTGCTATTTAACTTTGCGTACTCCTATATAAATACGAAGGATGTGCCAAGCCTTCTATATAGGACCCTTTCTTGCGTCCACTGTCCTACTCAATATGTCGGCAACCGCCATCTACGTGTTTGTCATCGTGATATCGTCTGCCCTGTGCCAGGACCCTGTACTGGTGTGCCAGCCTCCAATTTACCAGACAAACTACACCAATTTACTGACAGGGGTAAGTTCCAAACGACACTATTATTTTGACAGGGTTAAGCACTAGGCAAACTACACAAATATGTTGACAGGGTTAAGCACTAGGCAAATACACAATTATTTTGACAGGGTTAAGCACTTGGCAAACTACACAAATATGTTGACAGGGTTAAGCACGAGTCAAACTGCACAAATATGTTGACATGAATAAGCACTGGGCAATCTTCAGAGATACGTTGAAAGGGTTAAGCACTAGGCAAACTACACATATATGTTTACAGGTGTTAGTGCCACAATGCACAATTATGTTGACATGAGTAAGCTCTAGGCAAGCTTCACAAATGCTTCTTACATTGTTAAGCACTAGGCGAACTATACAAATAAGGTGACATGGGTAAGCTCTAGGCAAATTTCACAAATACTTTTTACATTGTTAAGCACTAGGCAAACTATATAAATATGTTGACGTATAAGCAATAAATAAGCGAGATAAATATGCAGCATGGGGTAAAAGAGCTTTGCTATTTCATTAAATTAAGTTAACCGAACGCCTGCAATCCATGTTTCTTATATGTTTTGTTCCTATGACTTCTTCATCACAAAAACTAACCCTCCACACATAAAACACGTTATTAAAAAATACAATTAAAAAAACCTTTGTATTTCGCACACTGCTAACTGAATGTATTGTCATGAGTCATAACAAACCTTTGGCAAAGTTAGTATAAAATATCAGGTGATAATGGAAATAATTGCAAATGTTTCACTGTGCCCTTGTTGGAAATGAGTTCATTAAATATCTACGAACTATTTTTTTTTTAAAATTTGATTCAACCGTGCATCAACTGAATCGTAGAAGGTGGTTAAAAATTACTTCAGACATTTGTTGGTAATCCTATAATAGATTATGTTTTAATAAAATTTAATATAGAAACTAAACCAAAGTCCAAAATGTTATTTGACCATATCGTAACGTCACTTTGCCTAGGACGCTGGCTACATTGCCGTTGACTTCAACAAAGAACTCCTCAGTGAGATATCAACAAAGACTGGTGTCCGGCTGGTGCTGGACTTTAAAAATGTAAGTAAGCTGACCCATCACAATCCTACGACAATTACCCCTCTCCCCCCGGCTAATTTATCATTCATAATAATCATAGAGTTATCTCCCTTTAAATCACTGTCAATCAATCATCATTCACAATTCAGTCACGTCGTCTTTGTTAACTTTCATCTGATCACCAGCTTTCTATTTCGACACCTAATCCTATACATTTATCAATCAAGCTATATTTAATTACTCCCCTTTTCCAGAGTCCTACTTTAATTATTTCCCTTTGTGCCCCATACACTTTCTTTTTAAACTACCACCTATCACCCATCTTAGGCTGTGATCACACTGGCACCGTATTTCACCGACAGCATAGACTGACGTGCGAGACCGATCCGTCGATAGAGATATTCGTCTGACCGTGTGCATGCTCACATTGCAACCGATCACATCAGAATAGTCACTGTTTATCATAAAAGCGATTTGGACCTCCTATCACTAGTGTTAAGCGAAAGTGAAAATGACTGGTGGTTTCAAACCAAAACAAAATAACTTTGTAATGGTTACCACTTGTTTCCAATACCAATCAAATGTAAACCTTGTAGCTAAAAATACTAGGGTGAAGTTTTCTACGATGATATTCTTCTTCTTCTTAATGCTTCTTCTTCTTAATTCTTCTTCTTCTTAATTCTTCTTCTTCTTAATTCTTCTTCTTAATTCTTCTTCTTCTTCTTAATTCTTCTTCCTTTTCTTCTTCTTCTATGTATTACGGGCCCACAATCAATTTATTGAATTGAACCGCCATTTTTTTGGACAAATCTGGCAACAGTAACAAAATGATAGGATTCTGACCAACGGTCATTGGTATACGTCCGCGAAGGACTGACTGTCCTCAATCTTGATTCAGCTAATGTGAGGATATTCATTTTGTAAATGCGCTGGTTTTGTTTTTTCTACCGACTTTGGTCGTGGATGTCAGTCTGAGATGTCGGTGAAATACGGATACAGTGTTATCGCAGCCTCAGTCTAATTACCTCCCATGTTTTACTATCCTCTTATAGTTATTTCCCATCTATTTACTCTTCTCCAGTATGAATACTCCCTTTTCTATTCCCTTAAACTTACCAATTTTTCCCCTCCTCCCTCATGTTTAAATGGCTTCAAATCTTGTAGTGAAACAATGTTACCACCTGGGACTTTCCTTGAGTTTCCACTTCTTTACTTATCCGACCAATTCTATCCTCTGCCAGCTGAGGTCACACGAGATTGCCTCAAATGTTAGCTGTCGGTCTAGCAAACTCCAGCCTTGCAAAATCCAGAACAGATGCCTACCACGTAAGCCGTCATCTGTTTATGTTCGTTCATTGTGTGATGTAGACGGCCAATAATAACTAACCACCCTTAACTTACTACTGAGTCTTGATTATCACGTGATTAAATTCCAGTCACTCCATTTCGTGATCCTAGTGTTTACTGCATGAATTCAAATATCTGTTTCATATGGTCATCCCCTTGATCTGGTGACGCCGATCGTATGCTACATATGAACAATACTCGTTCAAATAGACAGATCTATTCACACATTATGATGGCTTATGGTATACAAGAGAAATCGATCCTTAGACCTTAGAGGGTAATCCTTATGTCATGTCTGAGCACACTGAAACGTCCAGACTTTTAATGACGCACATTTTATCGAGCTAAATTCTGTGCCATCATTCTTGCACGGGCACATAGTGTCGAGTTCACCTCCCCAGTTCCCCTACCCCGTTTCCTCTACACCAGTTCCTCTACCCCAGTTCCTCTACCCCAGTTCCTCTACTCCAGTTCCTATATCCCATTTCCTCTACACCAGTTGCTTTACCCCAGTTCCTCTACCCCAGTTCCTCTACTCCTATTCCTTTACCCCATTTCCCCCATCCTAAGTACCCTCTCCGGACACATGTGATGCTAAATTCGTAAAGCCAATTGTACGACATCTTCAGGAGACTCCAAAAGGACCCCCCCCCCAACCACTACCTATTTTTCAGCGTTTATAACTCAAATTTTGTGTTATTTTGATATATTATCTTCTGAAGATTTAACTCAATGGAATCACAAGGGAGACAAATCCTATAGCTCCGCCAACGCCCTGACCCCTCACACTGTGGCTTACAATGAATATCTTCTTTTGTTTGTACTCTGATTATCCGTTTATAAACCGCTTGTGTCCCGAATTATAAGGAACAAAACACCACGATCTCTCCCCCCCCCCCCCCCCCCCCCAAGCTCACATGCAATGCAAAGTCTTCAACTGCAGTACACAAAACTACTAACCTTTCTAGTGTGTAAGAAACTAATGTAAGGTGTCGGTGAACGGTTAATTGGCTTCTTAAAAAAAAATCTTGTATTTGAGGGGCCCACGATCAATTTGTCGATCATTCTGGCTCCTGGTTTAAATTCAGAGTTTGCCTTCTCATAGGTGGGTTGCCGTCCAAGGCTAACGAGTCCCATCCAACCGGGTCTGCTTGGGATGTTGGCTTTGGTGGGGATTGAACTCCAGCTTTTTATTATCATTATTTTTCTTTGTTTTGTTTTGTATTTCTTGATTCAACAAATTGAACGGTTAAGATTGATTCATTGTTTTTTTTTTGTTTTTTTTTGTTGTTGCTTTGTTTAGTATTTATAACTATGTAAGTTGATAGGAACGGGAGCGAAAAAAGTGCCCCGTTGTTAATTTGTGTACACATTGGCGCTATTAAAGAGACTAAACGACCGGCAGATGGACGAAATAAAACTATAGAAACTGTTTGAACTTTCTGAATTACTTTCAGCCTATGCCAAGCTGGTCAGCACCCTCACTGGCTACGTCGGCAACAACGTTGTAACGAACGGTGGAATTTATTTCCAAACTTGGGAGATTCCCACCGAGTTCGATGTCGTCTACAGGTCGTCGTTCAGTGTCCAGGGTGGTCAGCCATTCTGGCCCACAATGCACCAAGAGTTAGGTAATTGATAGCCCTCCTATAATTTTTTTTTATTACTTTCCTGTAGTCGAGGTTTTAAATGGCAGTAATAGATATAATGAAATGCATAACAGTTATAGCTATGACATCAAAAAACTATAGCAGATGTATGATTTAATGGATACAACACTTCCAAAAAAAAGTCCATGTCAAAACGCAATGGCCCCGACCACTACTAATCTTAGTATCCTAATTTAAGCCACATGATCATAGTCAATCTAGTTAACAACAGAAAGAAAAATAATTATTTAAACACTAAGTGCAAGGAGACTTAAGAAAGAGGCTTTTAGAGTATTCATTAAGATTATATTCTTAATATATCTTATGATTGCTGCATTACAAAAGTATCACCATTTATACCACACATTTCCCTGGTTCTATTATCACCTTTTATATCACACATTTCCCTGGTTCTATTGTCACCATTTATATCACACATTTCCCTGGTTGTATTGTCACCATTTATACACACATTTCCCTGGTTCTATTGTCACCATTTATATCACACATTTCCCTGGTTCTATTGTCACCATTTATATCACACATTTCCCTGGTTCTATTGTCACCATTTATATCACACATTTCCCTGGTCCTATTGTCACAATTTATATCACTCATTTCCCTGGTTCTATTGTCACCATTTATATCACACATTTCCCTGGTTCTATTGCCACCATTTATATTACACATTTCCCTGGTTCTATTGTCACCATTTATATCACACATTTCCGTGGTTCTATTGTCACCATTTATATCACACATTTCCCTGGTTCTATTGTCACCATTTATATCACTCATTTCCCTGGTTCTATTATCACCATTTATATCACACATTTCCCTGGTTCTATTGTCACCATTTATATCACACATTTCCCTGGTTCTATTGTCCCCATTTATATCACACATTTCCCTGGTTCTATTGTCACCATTTATATCACATATTTCCCTGGTTCTATTGTCACCATTTATATCACACATTTCCCTGGTTCTATTGTCACCATTTATATCACACATTTCCCTGGTTCTATTGTCACCATTTATATCACACATTTCCCTGGTTCTATTGTCACCATTTATATCACTCATTTCCCTGGTTCTATTGTCACCATTTATATCACACATTTCCCAGGTTCTATTGTCACCACAAAATGTTCATCCAGTTTTAATTCCTTCCCATAGGTTACCATGGCACCAACAGCATCTACCTGTTCACCAATCCCAAGACTGTGGTCTCAGATCTGAGAGTTTTTGACATTCCCGCTGCATGTAGCGGAGTTTTCAATGCTTCTTCTATACTAACCAAGTAGATGGGTTAAGAGTTTAATGACCAGCAGATGACCGTCAGTCTTTGTTGCTGCTATTTGTACATTCCATCACCATTTCATCGTTTAAATGCCACACTGTTGTGAATGTAATGTTTTACTACACTGTATGTTCTCCGGACCAAAATTTGTGTGTATATATAAATTAAATTAAATCAACTCTTGTCATCAACTATTCTCGCCTACTGTTGCCACCGAAGGAAACCAACTTTTATCACCACCAACTGTTGTCACTAACTGCTGTTACAACTGTTGTCACTAACTGCTGTTACAACTGTTGTCACTAACTGCTGTTACAACTGTTGTCACTAACTGCTGTTACAACTGTTGTCACTAACTGCTGTTACAACTGTTGTCACTAACTGCTGTTACAACTGTTGTCACTAACTGCTGTTACAACTGTTGTCACTAACTGCTGTTACAACTGTTGTCACTAACTGCTGTTACAACTGTTGTCACTAACTGCTGTTACAACTGTTGTCACTAACTGCTGTTACAACTGTTGTCACTAACTGCTGTTACAACTGTTGTCACTAACTGCTGTTACAACTGTTGTCACTAACTGCTGTTACAACTGTTGTCACTAACTGCTGTTACAACTGCTTTTACAACTGCTGCCATCGATTCTTGTCATAAACTGCTGTCATCTACTGCTGACAGCACCTGCCGTCAATAACTGCCGCCATTAATTGTTGTCATAAACTGCTGTCATCAGCTGCTGTCGTCAAGTGCTGCGTCCCCTGCTGTGGAGTCTACACTGTGAAATAAAACCACCACTCTTTAAAGGAGGGAATAGAACAGTGGTCCTACCATCAAACACATTTAAACCGTTTCCTTCACAGCCCTGCTCTCCCATCAAATCTGGAAGTCTTGATAATTATCAGTGAAAACACGACTCATCATTGACTACTGTTGACATCTGTTTGTGATCATTAGACCTTAGAGCCAGTCAACGCTGGACAAGCGTATTGGCTTCAATTTGGCCTGAAGATAAGTCTACTGGTTCATGTGCATTCAAGCGTGAATACTGCTGTTGCCAATTAAATTAGATGTCTTCATTTTTATCAAAAACAATATTTTTTTCAAGTATTTGCCATCGATGTTTCTGTAAATATAAATATGCTTTTTTTTTTTTTAAATTCAAAGAACATAAATTAGAAAAATAAATGGATGTTCATGTTGGTGAGGATGCATTATACAGTTTTATTTTATAAATTAGCTATCTTTCGAATTGTCTGATGTGAGGAGATACTATTTCACGACACATTAAAATCGATATTTTATCTCGTCTTTCAATGAATTATTTTTTGTTTGAAACATTAAAAAAGTATTAGATAATAATAAGAAATATAATTATTTTCTAAAAAATTATTTTTTTAGGAATATAGTTGTATAGCAGGGAAAATGTCAAAATTCCCATATATATATATATATATATATATATTTAAGCCACATCAAATGACTGTACCGGTACAGTTTCCACAACTTAGGGAATAATGCAGGTAGGAAACAACACATAATGATCTAATCACAATAGTGTAGAGCGATACTTAAAAAATACACATAGCTCACAATAAGATATGTTGTCACTCAAGTATGTAAAATTGGTTTTAATATGATGCACACTTCAGGAGGGAGGGAGGGCACTGTGCTAGGAGTTATCTCCTTTTATATATATATATATATATAAGTGTGTGTGTGTTTGTGTGTGTGAATAAAAGATGCTCGGAAAATGGAGTTAAGAAGTACCATTTCATTAAACCTTAAGGAAAATAACACAAGGCAAAAATTGACTTTAACCCTTAATCGTCCGAAATATGTAAAAGTCTGATAAAGATGATGTCTGTTATAGATGATGTCTGTTAAAGATGATGTCTGTTAAAGATGATGTCTGGCATTGGTTCTGTCTTTTATATCAGCTCAGGTCTGTGCCTGAGGGACGTCGAAAGCCAACGAGCCAAATCAAAGGGCGGGCAGGGGTGGATTTCCTTTAAGACCAAACTGAACCATGTCTTGGGGCAACAAACCCCGAGCGGCGCCATAAAATTAGATCATTCGAATTATAATTTCAATATTAAAGAGATTTATTGAATTTAGACTAAAAATAAACCGTACTTACAACAATATGCATAAAATAACATTGGCTGCTTTCAAAGAGACTATTTTGAAAGTTTACCTTTATTAAACGGTTGCTTCACCTGGGTCCCAACTTCTGCAAGTTGTAGGTCTCAATTTTTTGCTTTAACTTTTATATATATATATATATATATATATATATTTTACACAGAGGAGAACTAAACCAACCATTTTTGTTGTGTTAGTATAGGCCAATATTATGGAAACTGCCGCAATGGACTGCGTTGCGTCTGTTATTTCTTGTCACCCCATTTCGTCTATGATCAATGTGTGAGCAATAGGTCCTTTGATTGACTGTTGCCCTTGGTGACCACGTATTGTAGTTTACTTTGTTCCTTTTCTTCCTCCCAATATTTCTATATAGGGGGGGGGAGGGGGGTAAGAGTACGTCAGCTAAATGCACTATATAGAATTGAACCAAATTTTTTCAGGGTTCCACCATCTTATAAAGTGCATAATAATTGATGGTAAGATAAAATATGCCTTGCGTCTTTCAATCCATATCTTTTCGTTAAATGTGTCTGGGGGGGGGGAGGGGGGTAAGAGTACGTCAGCTAAATGCACTATATAGAATTGAACCAAATTTTTTCAGGGTTCCACCATCTTATAAAGTGCATACTAATTGATGGTAAGATAAAATATGCCTTGCGTCTTTCAATCCATATCTTTTCGTTAAATGTGTCCAGAAATTCCACCTACCCCTCGATAGAGTGAAACGTGCCACCAGGGGGCGGGCTGACCCACCCACATGCCCCTCTTCCCAGTCTTTAAATGACCTGAGTCTAAATTCATGTCACGAAAATGTGATGCATACCTTTTTTGTTGGTTTTCTTTACATTTGAACAGATGTGTTTTCATCTCAGGTAACAAAACTAACAAAAAGACCATACGTTTTTGAGGTCATAGAGGTCACACAAAGAAATTTCAGTTGCTATCAGAGGCGTCACTAGGGTCAGAGTCATCAGGTAAAATCATCGTGTCACCAACTCCTTTTATTCCGGAACCCCCCCCCCTGTAAATGCCCCCAAAAAGTCTTAAACACATCATACAGAATTGCTTAAAGTCTTGTTTTGAAATTAAATCCTAAAGCAAAAAACGACATATGAGGAAGACACACATATAATTTGAGGCAATAGCGTTAAAAAATGCAAAACATTTACTTTTTAATGAGACATAAAGCTTTGCTGTTAAAACTTCTATATCCTGGTATTCAAAGAAGCAAATCTCTCAACCACTTCATCAAATCAACATCTTTTCACCTCATCACTTTCAAGATGATGAAATCGCAAGACCAAAAAGCCTGGTATATCGGAAATGGTTCCTTATAATTTCAGATTTTAAAAGCTCCTCACAAATGGAGCTACAGGACACACAGCTCGTGAGAAATCATTGAAGGCTTATTTATATAGAGAATTTAGGAAGTCCCATTCAGCTACCGGTATGATCCTGTATTTAAGTATATGCCAAAACGTGCCAAGTGTACTTGTTCTTATAGCCATTTGAATGTTTTAGCTACTGTTTTTATATTCATTTTTCACATTGTAGTTACTATTCTAGTGTCTCTGGTTTTTCATTTTTATTTTGCTTTAGCAGTTTAAATAGTTTACATATTTATTATTATTGTAAAGCGCTTAGAGCTGTAAGGTAAGCGCTATACAAAAATGCCTAAATAATAATAATCATTTCAAAGCTTGAAATGTTGACGAATTTTCAATTACATCGAGATGAATATCTCCTGCTTTCAGTTGTCTTCACAGCCGTGATGGCATTTCAACTAAATGTTCATTTTCAGATAGCTCAGAAAGTGCTAAGTTTTGGAAAAGACACAAATAACACGTCGTCATTGGCATGTAGTAGACGCGTAGCTTAAACATCCTCAAAATTCTTCCTTGTTGGCTTTTGATTTGATCTGGAGTTCAGAATTCATTAAAAAAAATATTTTTAAAAAAAAAGAAAAAAAAAAAGTCCAATACACTTGAGCATCGCCCTCTTGTTTCTTCTTGCACAGTGAGTTTGGCGTCTCCTGATTTCCCCCTTACCATTTTATCCTTGAACCTCAGTGTTCTCCCTACTGAAATTCTAAATTGGTCTGATTTTTAAGTGCTTTTTTCAATTGTAAGCTTCTACAATTGACTGTGCTTCTCCTGCAGAAAAAAGTCTTTGCGCTACTACCTTGGTCACCCCTTTGTCAAGAGTTAAGCCCTAGTCTGCGGGTATTGTTGAGTAAGATGAAGTGTATCAAGTACATCAGGTCAAAAGTCATGGCTGAAGACACAAAACATGTCTTTAACTTGTTTGAATCCAGCAGGATGATGACTCCAGCGTGTTGTTGATACTCTTTTCACCGAGAATCCAGTGTGTTACAGTTAAAATATCACATCAAAGAACAGGAGCAGACAAGATGGAAACAAATGGTTAAACATGGTGCATCTTCTGTAGAAGATTGTTTGAGTGTTTGACTACAACAAAAGTTAAGGGAACGATCCCCACATCCAAGTAAAGTCGCTCTCTTCTACTTTCTTTTCCGTAGGGGTTTGTAAATGTCCTTGAATTCCACACATTGTGGCAACATCATCGTAATCTTATTCTCGGCACATTATTATGTCCAGTACATCATTTCCCGAGGTTTTTTTAAGAATATCAGAACTAAGTTAATCCATTTTTTTTCTTCTCCATTTAAAGGGAACAATCTTAATTTTTAAAGACACATTCCTTGCTTCAAAATTTCATATCGTGAATTTTCTCATTTAAGATCACTTCGGACATCTATCTCTTCAATATTTGATAGGCTAGATGTACCGTCGAACACGTTTCCAAAATACACTATATAAAGGAAAGGGAGTTCATTGTTTATGTTTTTACTACAGTAACTCCTGAATCGCTTCAGGCGTCACAACTTAGGCTAAGGGACCGATCTTATGGGGAAAAAACAACAACGAATTTATTACTTTTGGAACTTAAAGGTTTCTCATTTAGGTTGTTTTGTTGTTTTTTTTATTATTCCTGGAAAACGGGAATAGAGTTGTCCAATTTCTGGAAAACGGGGATAGAGTTGTCCAATTCCTGGAAAACGGTGATAGAGTTGTCCAATTCCTGGAAAACGGGGATAGAGTTGTCCTATTCCTGGAAAACGGGGATAGAGTTGTCCAATTCCCGGAAAACGGGGATAGAGTTGTCCAATTCCTGGAAAACAGGGATAGAATTGTCCACATCCGGGATTTTCCATGAAATCCAGGGAAAACATTATATTTAATGAGTTGGTTTTTATAGTTGTTTAATTGTATTGTTAGTTGAGAGGTTGGTAGCTTGCTACTAGTTGCCTTCATGTCCCCCCCCCCCACCTTATCCTTGGCAATAGATCTCTAGTTGATCATATCTTTCTTTAGCTAAACTCGTATATAATCTGCTGTAAAAAAAAAACCCCAAAAATTATCAGTTTCACTTTTCTTTTTTTTTTCGTCAGCTTTCTGATTCTAGAATACAATACGCCAATAAAAAATTTACAAGCGAATGTTTTTTAAGAACAAAAACTTGTGGAAATGGGATCATTGAGAATATTTAAAAAAAACAACAACAACCAAACTAGGGAAGTGTTTTTATTTGTTTTTGTTTTACTATAATGAATTTGGATGAAAAAAACACGACATAATATATAGCATTATAAAGTTAGTTTGACACGTGAAGTCTTGGAATCATAAAATGACTAGAGCACACGTTTACAGCCCATGGGAGGTGACCACAGATGGTGCGGCGAAGGGATTTGTGTGGGGGAGGGGCAGTTGCGTAGCGAGGGTGTTTGGCGCCCGGGGACAAGATTCGCGCCCGGGGACAAGATCCATTTTTAGCGCCCCTTTTTCTTTTTTTCAACTCTCAAGCCCATTATTTTCATCAATAAAATAATATCAAAGCCCATTTGGGCGCCCCTAACTAGTTGGCGCCTGGGGACATCTGCCCCCCCCTGCCCCCACCACGCTACGCCTCTGGGGAGGGGGAAACTGGCTGAAATAATCGACTAAAGGAAATGGTGGAAATTTTTGTTTTAAAGTTTAAGTTACAATTTAAATCTTATGAAATATGTCTCCAACTTCATTATATTTGACAAATAGGTTTTAGTATGTTTAACTTTCCAAAAATGTACTCCATATTTATTTTACTTTTTACTTTATTAAAAAGCATTTTTTTCCCCGATAGGTCGAGGTGACGGTCACTTGGCTTTAGTGTGAATGTGGTCGTGACTTGAAAACGATTGAAAATCTGTGTAATTAAGCTACTCACCTACAATATTTTACAGGTCCTGAATTAAAGCGACAATTTTTGACAATCTGTGAACATACTGATGTATCCTGAGTGTGCTAACTTGGAGTTTACAGGGATGGTGAAAGGTCCTGGGAAGACTTTTGATAGCTAAAAACGTGCAGGATCTCGGGATCACGGGAGTGGACCCTGGGTGGCGCCCTATCCTGGTGGCGCCCTATCCTGGTGGCGCCCTATCCTGGTGGCGCCCTATCCTGGTGGCGCCCTATCCTGGTGGCGCCCTATCCTTGTGGAGCCCTGCTCTTGTGCCACTCGGTTCTTGTAGATCTCTATGTCTGGTGGCTTCCTGGTGATACCACGCTCTTTTCTTGAACTTGTGATAGGTGATAAGAGCGACTAGAGAGAATTCGCAAAATATTTCATTCGGTGTCAACCCCCTTGTGAGTGGGATCGACCCGCGCGATCCACCACCCCCTAGTGACGCCACTGGTTGGTGTGTCAATAAGATCGGTGAAAATGACACTCTGATTCCTGTTTTTGTCTTGTTATCAGACGTCACGTCCTTTCCGGTCTGATCAAGTCTGCAAAACAATGTTTAGTGACTCGCGTTTAGTCAGCGGTTCTCAAGAAGATGCTGACTAAATTATTGCGCCGAAGGAGACCGATCATTTCATGGTCGATGTAAAAGTCCAGTGATGATGTTCAAATAAGGATTGGTCCCGACTGCAAATGTCCACAGGACATAAGGAGGTCAAGCCCAGTTTTTCTTTCAAGCACCGCTCGGGTTTGGGGGGGGGCATGCCCCCACCCCCCAACCTCTATCATAAAGTCAACAGCACTAGACCTCTCCCCCCCCCCCCCTCCCTGAAAATATGTACCGCTATGAAACAAAAATACATTGTGTAAAAACGGTATTTGATGATCCGTAAATTTAAATCTAATCTTGTTAGAGGCTTACACTATTAGTTAATACTTATCGTAGTGTTCCGACAATCGGTCACTGCTGATTAAAAGCCATAGTTTGACTTCCTTTTGTTTGCAAATATGGTTATTTTTTACTATTTATCTGATGCAACTTTATCATTCTAAAGATTTAAAATACACTTTTTTTTAAAATACCTTGGATTCAATCTAAAGGTCTACAATTTTGATATTAGTTCTTGCTATGTAATCAAGCGTGTGCACATTAAGTTGGTAATTTGAAAAAAAGTGTCCTCAGCACAACTTTCACCCCCTAAAAAATATCCTATGTCCCAATACAGCCGTAGGATTTGAAGTGCCCACGCGATGGCTTTGATTTCATGTGACACCTCCATCTTTAACCAGCATCTCTCTGTGTATTTGCTTCAACTAAGTGTATTTGCTTCGATGCATTCTAATCAAAGATTTCTGGGGACTATAAAGATAGTAGTGATGAGACTAAGTTAGAACAAAAAGCATACCCTGAGGGGCGCCACAACTGGAGTGAATTTAGTTCATATTTGGCCGGGGGGATTTCGAGATGTGTCTGGTCGTTATTATTGTTAATTTTGGTGTTTCCAAAACTTAAGTCTGAAATGCCGGTTCCCAAACTACCTGAAAGCAACACCAAATTCAAGAATGTGGCGCAATGTTTTCTTGCATTTTAAATTTATCAAAATGTTTCGAAGGGGACCCCTGCCCCCGCTTTTGCTCGAAATTATTCGGGACTCTCAATCCACCCCCCACCCACCACCCCTTATTCCCATAAGCCGGTCAATTTAACAGAACGGGATTAAATTTGGATTTGTGCAAAATGATTACCCTGGGGCGCACCATGACCGGGGTGAATTCAGTTTGTGTATTCTACCGGACAACTATGTCATGGCCCGGGTGTAAAAGGAGGAGGGTAGTCGTGAGGTCAGCTAGGAGGAGGGTAGTCGTGAGGTCAGTTAGGAGGAGGGTGGTCATGAGGTCAGCTAACTCACCCGTAAAAACAAACTGCTACAGAAACGTCAACAAGAAGATAAACCATTTCAGCCCCGTTAAAAGACGGCTCTTCTTCCACAATAAGTTATGAAGCATGGCAGCCAAAGCCAGGCTACACTTGAAGCCCCTAAGGTTGACACGCCTTTCAAAGTTAATAAACATAGGCTCATGGAATGATAGAACCATGTATAACAAACAGGAAAATCTGCACAAGTGGCGGCAGAAATGAGGACATACAAACTCGCAGTGCTTGGCATCTGTGAAGTACAGACTTTCGTAAACAAGACTCAAGCTAAAAAATGAAGAAAAACTAGGAATAGCCGGCTGCTAAACGACTAAAATTCAACATAGCCCTTCTGGCAAACGAGTAGAAGCCATAGGAATGCAGCGTTACCTTGAGAAATTAGGTCCAGGCACTGCCGGACCAAAAAGATGATGACCAGATAAAGCATAAATTGTTAAACATATAGAGGTCTCTGACATCCATTCGCAACTGTGGACCGGTGAAGCAAAAGAACACAAAGAATGTCTCTCACCCAACAGGCTGCAAAAAACAAATATACAAGAGGAAAGAAACGAATGGTGCAGTTTACCACAGCCGCACCAATACAAAGAAAACGAAAGCATAAGAGAAATAGAAAGAAGCAAATCGAAGGGTTAAAAAAAAATCACCAAACAAGATAAAAAATGATTTAATAGATGGTCTTGCATCAACAGCAGAAGAAGCAGCCTGAAATAGAAACAAGAACGAGCTCAATGACATAACAAAACAGCTCTCATGGGGATATAAGAGGACAGGGAGACCGGTTGAAGACTTGGGAGGTCGATCAATAGCAGAACGGAAAGAACAGAAAAAAAAAGATGAGTGGAATACTAAAAAGACCTCCGCCCGCAGACACACCATACATGCACTGGCAAATGAAGACTAACAAATAGAAGAAAGTGCACTAAATAAGGAAGAAATAGCTCTGGCTATCAAGCAGCTCAAAAAACGGGAAAGCATCGGGAATGTATAACATCGCAACAGAGATGATGAGAACATGTATGGATTCAATAATCAATTTGAAAAGATTTGAGGAGAAGAGAGAGTTTAAAAATATTGGGAAGAAGGTGACCTCATCGAGATAAAAAAGAAATGGGATCTCAGCAACCGTGAAACCTGCAGAGGAATAATACTGCTGTCTGTAAAAGAAAAGATTCTTCAATATAATTTTTTTTGAACTAGGTGACCCGCGGCGTAGCATACGCCGCGAGCTTGTTGGGGTGTGCGCATGGCTGGCAAGCGAGGGTGGATATAGCCCGCCAAACATTGGCGACGGCAATGCGTGAACTTCCCATCTACTGAAGTTACTTGACAAAAACGTGAACTCAAGCTACGCACATTTAAGAATGTAAATTTTGCTTCACCCCCTCCCCAACCTTTTTTTTCATGATACGCCACTGCAGACTTTTTATTTCACGCTCAAGAACTATTTAAATATAGCCGACCCACGGCTTAGTGCAGGAGATGGGGGGGGGGGGGGGGGGGGGGGGGGGGCGGTAGCTCCACCGCAGTGCGCATGTCTCGAGACCAACGATGAACAGGCAATGGAAGGGAGGGTAGGATTTGCCTGTGTCTTGCTTGCTCTGGCGTATCTATAAATAGCCTGCATGGTCGTCGTCTTCTTGTTTGTCTTTTGGCGAATTTTATATATAGATATAATGAAGAACCAGGTCGACACGCAGCTTCGAGATCAACAGGCTGGCTTCCGCCGAAACAGATCATGCACAGATCAAATTGCTACACTACGAATCATATTAAAACAGTCTTTCGAAGTTATCGACTACAAAAGGCATGTACACTCACATATGACTTTAAAATGGAAACAGGAGTCTGAGAAGGATGCCTCTTGTTCTCCTTCCTATTCATCCTTGCCAATGACTGGATAATTAAAGAATCCACAGACAAAAAGACTAACGGGATACAGTGGACACCCTTCGAACAACTGAATGACCTTGACTACGTAGAGGACATTGCACTTCTGTCGCACAACCAGCAACAAATACAGGAAGTATATGCAAGGAAATATGGGAGTCAAAAGAGCTGATTCTGCAAACCAAAGTACATAATGATAGAATTATGTCAGATGCACTGTAAATGCATGTAGGGACAGTCAGCATTTGTGGCAGAACAATCACCAACCTACGTATTGCAGATGACATAGATGGACTGACTGGAAACGAAGAAGAGTTATACAATCTCGACACGACTCCATCGTCCTTTGGCGTGCAAATCAGTGCAGAAAATACAAAATTGATGACGAATAACACCACTGGCATCTCCACTGAAATTAAGGTCCGGGAGGAAAGACTAGAGACAGTAGGCAGCTTCAAGTACCTAGGAGCAATAGTCTCGGAAGAAGGCTCCACGCCCGAATAGATGTCCAGTATTGCTCAGACCACAACAGCACTAAAGAGGCTTAAGAAAATATGGAATAACAAAAATATACCCCCCCCCCAGCACCAAAATGAGGCTGATGCGCTCATAAGTCCTCTCCATTCTCGTGTATGCCTCCGAGTCCTGGATGTTAACAGCAGGACTTGAAAGAGAAAATAAAGGCGATGGAGATGAGATTTTTCAAAAACGTTCTTGGATTCTGCTATAGAGACCTTATCTCTAATGAACAAGTGAAAGAAATGACTCGTCAAGCAATGGTGCAATATGATGACCTCCTGGTTACTGTAAAATAGCGCAAACTGGAATGGTATGGCCACGTAACAAGAAAACAAGGGATCGCCAAAGAAACTACGCGGTGCACAACGAGAGGAGGGAGAAGAAGAGGAAGTCCCCTGCATGGTGATATTGTTTTCCGGATAGAGTTCTGAGGGGTCTGACATAACGCCTCTTAATCGACACGCCATAATGGGACCAGTATGCCGACGAGACTGACTTCTTTGAACTAAAAACTTTAAAGATATTTATATATTTGTATGGTCATGTCTCCATGCCATACGAACATTTACGGACAATTCATTTTAGATCAAATTTTTACCAATTGTCCGTTTAAGAAAGACTGGCTATTCTGCTCGTAATGCACACCGAAATTGAACGAGGAAATAAAACAAATGAATAGAGTGGCGCATTCTAAAGAGTAGAAAATAATGCGATTTGGCCGCACACATTTAAATATATCTTTCAACAAAATGACGCCATTACATACAATTTTAGAAACTTTGCTCTTTTTAAAATTATTTTTTAAAAAAGACGCGGTGAAATAAAAGCTTGACAGAACTTATAAAACCAGGATACAATAGATACAATTTATGACTTTCAACTTCCTTTTGTTTTATTGCTAATTGATTTTCCGTACTCCTATATAAATACGAAGCACGTGCCAAGCCTTCTATATAGCACCCTTTCTTGCGTCTACTATCCTCCTCAATATGTCAGCAACCGCCATCTACGTGTTTGTCATCGTGATATCGTCCGCCCTGTGCCAGGACCCTGTACTGGTGTGCCAGCCTCCAATTTACCAGACAAACTACACTAACATACTGACAGGGGTAAGTACTATATGTATAATAAGGAATAAACAATATATTGCCAGGGCAAGTATTAGGCAAACTGCTCAAGTATATGGCATAGGGTAATTATCTTGTGTTTTTTCATTTCTTAAGTTAACCTAGAGCGTAGAGCTCCGTTACGGATAGATTTTATGCTGACGATTTCATTATGCAAATAGAAGAAGATCAAAACAAAATAATTAAAAAAAAAAAAAGACTTTGGATTTTCCCAATACTTCAAGCTATGAAAAATGTTATGTGGTAATGAAGATCATTTAAATTGTTGCTCTGTTCCATTATTCGATTAAAGATCAACTAAATGTGCTCTAAATTTGACCGTTCATAAAACTTAATTTGTTGAAATCGGTAAAGACGACTTTACTAAATTTAAACAGTGATCCACGTGTGAAGGGTAGAAACGAGGCCAAGTTTTCTAGTGCTACGGGACGCAAATAACTTCTAACTTCTAGAGAAAATAAGACCTCACTCAAAAATAAAAATAAAAATTAAAAATTAAAAATAAACAACCTTTTGTATCGCTTAATTAAAGTTATTTGAAAAAACATGCATTAGAATGTATCTATAATTTTAACATAACTTCTAAGATATCAACAGTTGTGAAGCTTTTTATTTCATTTTAATAAAGATTATGTTTCAATAAAATCTAATCCAATAAAGTCCAATATGCTATTTGACCATTTCGTAATGTCACTTTGCCTAGGATGCTGGCTACATTGCCGTTGATTTCAACAAAGAACTCCTCAGTGAGATATCAACAAAGACTGGTGTCCGGCTGGTGCTGGACTTTAAAAATGTAAGTAAGCTGACCCATCACAGTCCTACGAAAGATAAAAGATACCCCCCCTTTTTTTTAAAAAATCCCCCCCCCCCCATTCTTTGTAATCATAGATTTATCTCAATTTAACTCATAGTCAACCGATCATCATTCACAGTTCACAGTAAAAATTTAAGTAAGCTGACCCATCACGGTCTTATGATAGATAAAAGATACCCCCCCTTTTTTTTAAAAAATCCCCCCCCCCCCATTCTTTGTAATCATAGATTTATCTCAATTTAACTCATAGTCAACCGATCATCATTCACAGTTCACAGTTTAGTCACGTTCTCTTTGTTAACTTCTCCTGATCGCCATATTTCGATTCCGACACCTACTCCAACACAATTATCAATCAACCTATTTTCAATTACTCCCATTTTCCACTATCCCACTTTAATTATTTCCCTTTATTCCTTACACACGTTTGTTTTAACTACCACCTATCACCCATCTTAGGCTGTGATCACACTGGCTCCGTATTTCACCGACATCCTAATCTGACTTACGAGTCGGATCTATCTGTGGAGAAATTCGTCTGACACTGTGCTCCGGGTGCAAACGATCGCATCTGAATCTTCTTTTGCTTATCTTGACAACGGCCTTAACCTTCTTTATGACAAGTGTTTAAAGAAGTCAAAATGATTTTTTTTTTTAAAGAAAACAAAATAATACACATTTGTAATTGCCAACAATACTTACCCAAAAAAGTAAATATAAACTTTTTAGCTACAGATATAAAATTCTGGAATGAACACTTGAGTCGAATCACATTTTTAAAAATAAAAATTTAAACAAATTATGGTTTTGGAGCTACAATCGGACAATTCTTGCTACATAAACAAAATGATTTAATTGTGACCGACGGGCGATGGTATACGTTCGCGAAGCACCGACTGTCACCAGTCTTGTTTGAGTAAATGTCAGGCTCTTCGTATTGTTTATGCGTTTGTTTTTCCGACCGAATTCGGTCTTTAATGTCGGTAAAATACGGATCCCGTGTGATCGCAGCCTAGGTCTAATTACCGCCCATGTTTTACTATCCTCTTATAATTGTATCCTATTTATTCATTGCTCGCGAGTATAAATTATTCCCCTCCGTTCCCTTAACACCATCAATTTTTGTCGCCCTGACACGTGTTTAAAAACTATTTAAAACTTGTAATGAAACATTGCTTCCCTTGTGACTTCTCATAGAGTTTACACTTTTTTAGTTATCTGACCAAGTTTGTCCTCTTCCAGCTGAGGTCACACGAGATCGCCTCCAATGTTAGCTGTCGGTCTAGCAGACTCCAGCCTTGCAAAGTCAAGAGCAGATGCCTACCACGTAAGCCGTCAGCTGTACATGTTTGTTTATCGTGTGACGACTAGGGCTAACAAAATAACCACCATTAACTTAGCTCTAGGTCCGGACTATCACGTCATTTTCATTTCAATAACGTTAACTCCATTTCGTGATGCTAATGTGTAGCGCAAGATTTCAAATATCTGTACCATATGATAACTGCCTCGATCTCATTACGCCGATCGCATGCTACAAATGAACATTACTCAAATCATCCGCAGTGTCATCCACGGCAAGATGTGTGCCCGTTGCAATACGGCTCATCTGGGAGGGACGAGTTGGCGTCTTTCAGACAGGTGTACTGAGCACCTTGGTCCTAGGCCCAGTGCTTTTCACGATGTACATTCAGCCCCTGGGCGCAGAGATCAGGCAGTTTGACATGTTGTATCACATGTACGCGGACGATACACAACTTCATCAATCCGTGATACCTTCTCAGTTCCCTCAGCTGCTCAGTATGACACAGAAGACAATGGAGTCGGTTAAGCACTGGATGACGATAAACAAGCTCAAATTAAATGATGATAAGACTGAGCTGCTCCCAATCGCGACCGCTCAGAAGCAAAAATCTGCAAATAACACTACATCCATTACTCTCTCAGGTGTGCGTATTGAGTTAGCTCAAACAGTGCGGTACCTGGGTGTCTACCTAGATGGAAGACTAACTTTTGAAAGTCATATTAACATGCTATGCAAGGCGATTTTTCTAGAGCTGCGCAGGATTAGTCACATCAGGCCCTTCCTAACAATTGATGCAACAAAGAGGCTGATGTCTGCATTTGTGCTATCGCGCATGGACTATTGCAATGCTCTTATGGTGGGTCTTCCAGCTACGCTCCTGGATAAAATTCAAATAGCACAGAATAATGCGGCTCGCATTGTTCTCCGCAAACGCAAGTTTGACCATGCAAAAACACTTCTGAGAGAGCTGCACTGGCTGCCAGTGCGTGCTCGCATGGAGTACAAAATCGCAACTTTGTGCTACCGCTGCTTACATGACCTGGCGCCGTCCTATCTGAAAGAGCTGCTGACGCCTTATGTACCCACTAGAGAGCTCTGCTCATCCGATAGTGGCAAACTCTCGACACCACGTGTTTGCCTTGAGACTTACGGAAAGCGCACTTTCGCATTTGCTGGTCCAACAATTTGGAATGCCCTTCCTGTCGATCTCAGAAACAACCAGACACTGGAGTCCTTTAAAACCGATTTAAAGACACATCTATTTCGCAAACACCTTCTGGGATGATTGTCAACATTATTTTCCAGTTAATGCATAATGGCTGTGTTGCTTATGGTTGAAATGGCTAGAAAGACTTTGCCATTGTATGCTTGTACTTAGTTTTTGTCGTGTTGCGTTTGTTTTAAATGTGGTAAACTATAGATTTGTTTTTTTTTTTTACTTTGTACCGCGCTTCGAGCCTTTGGGGATGAAGCGTGTTTTTGAAATGAACTTTATTATTATTATTATTATTATTCCACAAAATAAACAATGTCACTTTTTGAATTTTTTTTCAGCCTATGCGAAGCCGGTCAGCACCCTCTCTGGCTTCATTGGCAATAGAATTGTTACCAACGGTGGCATTAATTTAACAACTTGGGAGATTCCCACAGAGTTTGACGTCGTACACAGGTCATCTTTCACTTCCCAGGCCAGTCAGCCATTCTGGCCCGCAATGCACCAAGAATTAGGTATTTAATAGCCCTCCAATATTTTTTTTTTAAATTTTCCTGTTGGGTTTTAAATGGCAAAGATATATATAATAATAAAATACACAACACTTATAGCTATGATGGACAAAACAATGAAAGACTAAAGTCATTGTACAATTTTACCGCGGGAAATTTATTAACAGAAGTGTCAGAAGGTCTTGTCAAAACATCGCACTCCTAGCCGCTACTAATCTTTTTTATTCTAATTTAAGCCACACGTCCACAGTCAATCTAGTTAACAGGCAAAATGAAACATTTAAACACTAAGTGCAGGGAGACTTGAAGAAAAAGGATGGTTTAAAGGGTCCACCAAGATTATTATAAATGGAAACATATTCTTAATATATCTTATTAATGTTGTATTACAAAAGTGTCACCAGGGATTTCCTGCTTCTAGTGTCACCATTTATATCAGGATTTCCCAGATTCGAGTGTCACCATTTATATCTGGGTTTCCTAAGTCTATTGTCATTATTTATATCACGCATTTGCAAGGTTCTAGTGTGACCATACACACACACATATATATATATATATATATATATATATATATTACGTGTTTTCCTGGTCACCAAACATTTTTCATCCAGTTTTATTATTCCCATAGGTTACCATGGCACCAACAGCATCTACCTGTTCACCAACCCCAGGGTTGGCATAACCGATTTGAGAGTGTTTAACATTCCCGCTGCTTGCGGTGGAGTTTTCAATGCTTCTTCTGTACTAACCAAGTAGCGGAGTTTAATGACCAGCAGATGACCGACGGTCTTGGTTGCTGCTGTTTGAACATTCTTGTACCCTCTCATGTTTGGAATGCCACCTTACATGTAATAGTTTTAATATTTCACTATATTTTATAATTTTTATAATGCTCTATTGAAAATATTCTTGTTAACATATATTTAATTAAATCAACTCTTGTTATCAATTATGTTCAACTTCTGTCGCCACCGAAAGCTGTAATCAGCTGTTGTAAGAAACTGTTGTCACCACCCGTTCTTGCCACCAACTGCTGTCATCAACTGCTGTCATCAACTGCTGTCATCAACTGCTGTCATCAACTGCTGTCATCAGCTGCTGACAGTCGTATCTGTCACAACTGCTATAATCAAGTGTTGTCATCAAATGCTGCCATCAACATTTGCAACAACTGTTTTAAAATCAAAATTGAAATAAAGAAACCAATCTATAAATGAGCCGATACAGGAGGGGTCCAACTGTTAGATAAATGTAAACAGTTTTCTGCGCAGTTGTGACAGGAGGGGTCCAACTGTTAGATAAATGTAAACAGTTTTCTGCGCAGTTGTGACAGGAGGGGTCCAACTGTTAGATAAATGTAAACAGTTGTCTGCCCAGTTGTGTTCTTGTTTCAAAACCGGAAAGCTTGATAATAATGACTTAAAACAAGATGTATCACTGGACAGTGTGTTAGCTGTTAACGCACATTAGACCTCAGAGCTGGTCAACGCTGGTCGGGCTTATTGGCTTAAATTTGTCAGAGCAGAGGTCCACTGGTTCATTCTATCTCTCACGCCTGATTAATGCTATTGCTGTTTGTGTGAGACATGTCCAGTTTTTTTTTAAATCTCAAACAATATTTTCTTTTGTTTAAGTATTTGCAATCGATGTATCTGTATATTGAAATATGATTTTTGAAAATAAAATATAAATTAGAATGATAACTAGATGTTACTGTCGGTGAGGATGTATTTTAACGTTGTTGTTGTTGTGTTTAACAAATAAGCTCTCAGCTGATTCGTCGGATGTTAAAACATAAAACATCAGGTCACATTCCAAAATAAATTTTAATCTCTTATCTTTAAATTTGTGATGAAAAAAAATATATGTAAACCAAACAGCAAACCCCAAACAGCGAGCCCCAAACAGCAAACCCCAAACAGCAAACCCCAAACAGCAAACCCCAAACAGCGAACCCCAAACAGAAAACCTCAAACAGCAAACCCCAAACAGCAAACACCAAACAGCAAACCCCAAACTGCGAGCCCCAAACAGCAAACCCCATACAGCATACCCCATACAGCAAACCCGAAACAGCAAACCCCATACAGCAAACCCCTTACAGCAAAGCCGAAACAGCAAACCCCATACAGCAAACCCCATACAGCAAACCCCATACAGCAAACCACATACAGCAAACACCAAATAGGAGAAAAAATATAAGATAATGATTAGGAATCAAAATATTTTTATTGAAAAGTCTGTTTTTTTAAGGAATAAAGTTGTATATACGGGCACATGTCACAGTTACCCAAATATATATATGCGTGTAAATAAAAGATGTTCAGAGGATGGGCTCCAGGAACAACATTCCAAGATAGCTTCAAGAAATAAAAGATGTTCAGAGAATGGGCTCCAGGAACAACATTCCATGATAGCTTCAAGAAATAAGAGGTGTTCAGAGAATGGGATCCAGGAACAACATTCCATGATAGCTTCAAGAAATAAAAGGTGTTCAGAGAATGGGCTCCAGGAACAACATTCCATGATAGCTTCAAGAAATAAAAGATGTTCAGAGAATGGGATCCAGGAACAACATTCCATGATAGCTTCAAGAAATAAAAGGTGTTCAGAGAATGGGCTCCAGGAACAACATTCCATGATAGCTTCAAGAAATAAAAGGTGTTCAGAGAATGGGTTTCAGAAATTTCGTGATAGATTATATAAATAAAAGATGTTCAGAGAATGGGCTTCAGAAATACCATTGCATGATAGCTTAAAGAAATGAAAGACAAGGCGAGTTTTGCCTTTGAACCTTATTGATTAAAAATATTATGTTATGTGAGGTCACCTTAAAGATAAGGCATGGGGGTCAGTAAGTCATTTGAGTTAGTTGGAAAAACGTTACTGCAAATCTTTTTCAATATCAAACCTTTGTCGCCAATATCCACCAAGTTAAAATGGAGGCCCTTAATGAAAACCATTGAGAACCATCGATGGATTTGGGGGTCAAATTGTTTATCAATTAGACACGTTATTATGTTATAAACAATTTATTTAGAAAAAGAGCACTTAAAAACAATAATACCACAGTTTACAGGGGTTCTCATTCTAATTTCAAAGCTGTGTACTTCGTTTTTCTTTTCTTCTGTTTGATCAGAATTTAAAGACTTTTTAGTAGTTTTCTTTTTCTTGTTCTTTTGCTTGACCTTCTTCTTTTAAAATTTAGTTAAAGACTTCCTTGCCATCAACTCTGTGAAATTTTATGTTGTTCTGGTTTGAGAACCACTGATAACGTTAAGCCCACTCATAAAATATGACACAACGTAGACATACGGGAAGCACAGACACAGTACCTTGTATAAGACATCAAATCGAAAGCGCATACGTTGACCCACAGATTACAACATAAAGGTCCTCAGTCTAGACATGGACAACATTTATTTTAATTCAAGAAACCATGGACCGACTTTCACTGCCAAATATAATAGTCACGACATCCATTCATAGTAATAATGTCCCTTGAATTGCACCAGCGCAACTTCAGAAACATATTTTACAACTTTTAAATCTGGTGTGGGAATAGATATGTCACAGCTGGTATATAAATGACTAAAATACATCTATTTGTACACAACAATAGCATGATGAATAGAGCTAGAGTAGCGGATTTTGTTTTACAAATAAAACCGAGGAAATTTTGTTTCATGGATGAATTCCACTACAAAATAAATGATTACGGATTATATATATATATATATATATATATANTATATATATATATATATATATATATATATATATATATATATATATAACAAATCTTTTTTTAAAAATCCTTAAGGTTGAAGAGATTAAATTAAATAAATTAATGTAAATGAAGTCGTTTCAACCCTAATTAGAACATTAGAATAAAATATAGGGAAACATTTGCAAAGGACTTACATTGCCAGTACGTCACATTTATTAGCCTTCTGTGGTCTGTTTAAAAGATGGAGAAAAAACATTTGCAAACTACTTGTTTGTTTTTGAAAACATATTTATTATTTTAAAAAAAGAAAACTCCACTTAGATTTAGATATAATTTTAATGGAAATAAAAAGTCGAACTGTCGTGTAATAGATTTAGTGGCACTGATCAAAACCCTTCCGTCAGTGATTCGATGACATTGATCAAATCTTCAGCAGTGGATGAAGTAAAAAAATGAACAAACCATTCTCGATCTGATCACGTGACAGAGGGAGATCGAGGCGTGAAAGGTTTGATTGGTTTGTCATTTCATCAGAAGGGGAGATTCAGCATGACATGACAGTGCCGGTGATGTAATATGGGTTCGAGATTATTTGAT
This sequence comes from Lymnaea stagnalis, assembly GCA_964033795.1. Classification (NCBI taxonomy): domain Eukaryota; kingdom Metazoa; phylum Mollusca; class Gastropoda; family Lymnaeidae; genus Lymnaea; species Lymnaea stagnalis. The sequence continues at coordinate 135,773 of CAXITT010000341.1, read as the reverse complement.
CCCGAGCGTCCTGACAGCCACAGAGATTAGGAAACGTGTAACGTGCAAAGCGAGCAGCATAGTGGATAACCTGTATCCCTTTAAACGGATAGGGATCGTTTTGACCCTTTAACGGATTGGGGCGGGGGGGGGGGGGGACAGTTAAGCTCCGTTGAAACGACTGTAAACAATTTAGTCCGTTTAAACGAGTGGGTTGGGGGGGGGGGCAATTTTTTAATGCATACCTACATGGACATGTATTTCGAAAAGAAGCAACAAAAAAAAATGTTCTGGAAATGACGTAGTGCGAGTTTAGTGACGTCTGCACGTGATGACTGGAACAGGCGAGTTGTGCACTACGTAATCACTAACGCTGCCTAGGAACGCCCTCTTTAGTTTGCTCAGTCCCCGTGTTCCGGTAACAATCATGGTGGCGCCCTCTTCGTTCGCTGCTTTCACGATAGCTTCCCCTGGTTTTCCTTTGCCCTTACGTATTTTTCCTTGAATCTGGAAAGTTCAACAAATAAAAAATTATAATCATACTTTTATTTTACACAAATCATATTTAATTTTTAAAATGCATTTAATAAATTTTAAAAAAAATCATACTTTTATTTTACACAAATTATATTTAAATTTTGAAATACATTTAATTAAAAAAATAATTTTTAAAAAAAATCATACTTTTATTTTCCACAAATTATATTTAATTTTTTAAATACATTTAATTAAAAAAAATAATTTTTAAAAAATCATACTTTTATTTTACACAAATTTATTTAATTTTTGAAATACATTTAATAATTTTTAAAAAAAATCATACTCTTATTTTGCACAAACATATTTAATTTTTGAAATACATTTAATTACAAAAATCATACTCTTATTTTATTCAAATTGTATTAATTTTGTAAAAACACTTTTAATACAAAATTAATTTTAAAAATTATACACAATTATAATTAATTTTTTAAATATATTGAATTTTAAAAACATTTTAAAAATCATAATTTTATTTTACACAAATTTTATTTAATTTTTGAAATACATTAAAAAAAAAACAGGAATTTTTAAAAAAAATGGAAATATATGTTTCAATTCATCTTTTGTCATACGCTATTACCGTGCTTGATCAATCACAAATGTCCTCTTTTTCAAGAAATACCGCCAGGCTGTAACTGGATCCATTAATTTCAATAAATATTTAACCTCATTCAGTAGCATTCCATTGACGTTGTAAACCCAACTGATGTAATGACATCTTTCAGGCATCTTTATTTTTACTTATTCCATAACCAACTATAGTCATTTGATCTCTAGCCTTAATTATCCCATACACATCTTATATGCTATAAATAACATTCACCACATAATTTACCCGAAATACCCACGACGACATACATGTTACAAGTGGCCTTCTCACCAAGGCAGTGCAACCGAAGCTAGTCTCATGTACCCAGGAATCAAACTTTTACTATTAATCGATCATCACCCATGAATCCAACGTAGCCTATAATATAACCAACCCCATTAATCTAACTTACCCCGACCCCATTAATATAACTTGATCCATTCACATAATTTACCCCGTTATTTGTAACAGACCCCATTGATCCAACTTAACCCATTATATAACTTAACCCATTAATATAATTTAAACATTAATATAACGTATTGATATAACTTACCCATTAAAATAAATTACACCATGAATATAATTTACCCCATTAATATACAACAGACCACCATTACTTAACCCATTATATAACTTAACCCATTAATATAATTTAAACATTAATATAACGTATTGATATAACTTACCCATTAAAATAAATTACACCATGAATATAATTTACCCCATTAATATACAACAGACCACCATTACCCATTAATATAGCTTACCCCATTAATATAGACCAGACCACCATTAACCATTAATATAACTTACCCCATTAATCTCCATCAGATGTCCAAACTTGTCCTCAATTTTCTTCATTCTCTCGGACATTTCTTTGATTATTTTCGCTGTCCGTGCCGGACCTGGATGGTCAAGAACAGAAAAGTTTCAACAATTAAAACAAAACATTTTATTTTGAATTGCAGGAAGAAATAACAATGAATGCTACAACCGCTCAGTCTAATTTCTTATGTCTTTGACCCACCATATCTTTTTTTTTTACACTGGCACAGGCAAGACTGTTGATTGCACCTGGTCTGCAACTGGCCGATGTTCGGACTAAACTTCCCATTTGAAGACACAAGTGTAGCTATCTTACACAACGCCACTTCAAGATGTGACCATGCCTCACCCCTAAACAGCGGATAGTTATAATAAAATAATGCTTAGGTTTACTATTGGTTCTCTTTCAATATTGCACAAGCTCAGCATTAAGCAATGGAGTCCCAATGTAAACATGTTTGCTATTTTAATCAAAGGAACATAATTTCTTAAAATGTTTAAACCTAAAAAAATTAATTAATTTATTTTAAAGAAAAAAAAGCAAATCTCTTTTAGTCACTTGACGATAGCTACACCTATTTTCTGAAGAAAAAAAAATAATTACATCTAAATGAATTTAATATTTGTCTAGCCCCGCAGCTCAACCTCAGATTCCACACCTACCTGAGAGTTCTCCCTCATCCTCTCTCCCCCCTCCCCTCTCCCGCGCGGCCCCCCCCCCCAAAAAAAAAATTAATTTATTTGTCTAGCCCCGCAGCTCAACCTCAGATTCCACACCTACCTGAGAGTTCTCCCTCATCCCCTCCCCCCCCTCCCCTCTCCCGCGCGGCCCCCCCCCCCAAAAAAAAAAATTAATTAAGAAGAAGAGCTCTGTTAGTTACAATACCGAGGGTGCCAGATCTATTAGTGAGGTTTGATACAATAAATCTGGTAGGGGTATTTTTTTTAACATGTGACAGGATGAGACGGAGTTAAATGCTGGGTTAAAAGACCAAAAGAAAAAGAAATCAGCCATGACAGGATGAGATGTAACGGTTAGCATAACGACCTTGACATTATTTTATAACATAGGACCAGGATAAAGCCATGTACCTGTATATACTAGTTCCTAAAATGCAAAAAGAACAAGCACAAAAAAAAAATCAAAAAAAAACTCAACTTTACTAAACGATAGCTTCCACACTGTTGCCGTCACCGCTTAGATGCAAGAGGAAAAGATGTTCCCACCCATTCACCATTTAATCGTCCTTTCATTGATTTGAAGTGACAAAAAACAACAACAAAAATAAATGCAGATTTTCTTATGAGATTTACAAATGAGATTTGATGAATCATTATGCATGGTATCTCAGTAAGGTTACTTGTGTGAGTTGGGGTCAAAGAAAAATAAGACGATACTTATTTTTTATTTTTGGTTAATAAATATTCAGATAATAGGGTTTCACATCAGCAGTGCAAACGGATAATGCCATCCAATGAAGGAAACAATAGGCCATCCAAAGATGAGTAAAATATGTCATCCAATGATGACTATAATATGACATCCAGTGAAGAAAACAATATGCCAGCCAATGATGAGTATAGTGTCATCCAAAGAGGGAGCCAAACATCTTGACGAGAGATGAAAATTTTTGTGTGGGTGTGCCACGCAGAGAAGTGTGGCTGTTTTAGTGCTTTTAGTGGGGAAAAGGGTCGCATGCCAGGTTAGTGACGTCACATCGAACTGACCCTGACTTCCGGTTGAAGCACGTCTTGGGCAGGAGGCTGAAACATGGAGGCGAACGGATTAAACCAGGGCGTCAGAAGGCGCCTTTTAGGCACCTATGAATGTGGAGAATTAGGGCCACGCCTAGCTCAAGTATAACCATGGGTAGGGTTGCCAGATGGTATCCTAAAGGAGGACACGTCCTCCTTTTTTTTTTGGTTAAAAAAATGTCTTCCACTTTCGTTTAAAAAATGTCCCCCTTTATCCTTAAAATGTCCTTTTTGTGCAGTGTAAAAGTGAAAGTATTGTTTCAACATTCATTACACGTAAATACTATTTGTTTCACCAACTTGGCATCAGTAGGGCGAGAAGAGAACTCTGTATGGAAATATTTCAAGCCAATTTGGCATCCGTAGAGCAAGAAGTGAACTCTGTATGGAAATATTTCAAGCCAATTTGGCATCCGTCGAGCAAGAAGTGAACTCTGTATGGAAATATTTCAAGCCAATTTGGCATCCGTAGAGCAAGAAGTTAACTATTTATGGAAATATTTCAAGCCAATTTGGCATCCGTTGAGCAAGAAGTGAACTCTGTACTGGAAATATTTTAAGGCAACTTGGCATCAGTAGAGCAAAAAGAGAGCCATGTATGGAAAAATTTCAAGCCAACTTGGCGTCAGTAAGGCGAAAAGAGAACCATGTATGGAAATATTTCAAGCCAACTTGGCATCAGTAAGGCGAAAAGAGAACCATGTATGGAAATATTTCAAGCCAACTTGGCATCAGTAAGGCGAAAAGAGAGCAGAGAACACTGGACGTTTAAAACGTTTTAGAATCTCAGAATTTAAGCAAATTATTCACCTAAAAGCTGATTTTTCTTCATATCAATGGTTGGAAGGAGTAAGAGCAGGACATATTATAGGCCATATTATGGGACATAGTATAGGACATATTCTAGGACATATTAAAGGATATATTCTATATGACGCATTTCATCATGTGTATAAAGCATCTCTTGAAAACTCGGGACACAGTTGTGAGAGTTGAACTGTTTTTGATGGATGGTACTTAAAAAAAAAAATAATACAATTAATACAAAAAGGAAGATTTGATTCCTTAAATTGTGCTGTTACAAACGACGGGTGTTAGTGTTAATGGTGTCAAACTGTCAGAGTATTTTTTCAAACCAATGTCATTCGGCAAATCTGAAGAAAAAGTGTTAAGAAGACATCGGCTTACATGAACATTGGCCGGCAATCATCAAATCGCGGCACCGTATTTGATTGTTTTTCAGAATGACTGAAATGTTTGTGAATTGCGTACCTGCTCATAATCATAATGCAAATGTGGAGAGTTTTTTTTTTATTTCCATTAATGACTTCTCAATGAAGCGAAGAGGGGAATAGACTTGAAGTGGAGTCAGTGAAAGTGATATACTCACATGGTAGAAATTTAAAAAATATGACTGGCTAAGATTTGAACAGTTACCTCTTAAGAACTGAAGAACTTTAGTCCAAAAAATAGCCGTAGCTCTGAGAAGTGTGTTTAAATAGCCGTAGCTCTGAGAAGTGTGTTTAAATAGCCGTAGCTCTGAGAAGTGTGTTTAAATAGCCATAGCTCTGAGAAGTGTGTTTAAATAGCCGTAGCTCTGAGAAGTGTGTTTAAATAGCCATACCTCTGAGAAGTGTGTTTAAATAGCCATAGCTCTGAGAAGTGTGTTTAAATAGCCATAGCTCTGAGAAGTGTGTTTAAATAGCCATACCTCTGAGAAGTGTGTTTAAATAGCCATAGCTCTGAGAAGTGTGTTTAAATAGCCATAAAATAGCCATAGCTCTGAGAAGTGTGTTTAAATAGCCATAGCTCTGAGAAGTGTGTTTAAATAGCCATACCTCTGAGAAGTGTGTTTAAATAGCCATAGCTCTGAGAAGTGTGTTTAAATAGCCATACCTCTGAGAAGTGTGTTTAAATAGCCATAGCTCTGAGAAGTGTGTTTAAATAGCCATAGCTCTGAGAAGTGTGTTTAAATAGCCATACCTCTGAGAAGTGTGTTTAAATAGCCATAGCTCTGAGAAGTGTGTTTAAATAGCCATAGCTCTGAGAAGTGTGTTTAAATAGCCATAGCTCTGAGAAGTGTGTTTAAATAGCCAGCCCTGAGAACTATGGGTACATGCCTTGTTAGTGTCAATGGGATGTAAAACCTATATTTTAAATGTTGTAGTTTGTTGTTTTCTATCGGAATAAACGTTTTAATCTTAAATGTACTTAATTTTTTTACATTTCCTCCTTTCAATTTTTGTTTGTTCTCTTTTTCCGACCTTTTCAATACGAAATCCACAGTTTCATTTGTGCTTCTGGCAACCCTATTATAGCTATGGGGGGTGGACCAGAGATGTAGAAAGGTAACACGGGATGGGTAGAGGGGGGGAGGTAACACAGGATGGGTAGAGTGGCTGGAGAGGGTGGAGAGGGTGGAGTGGCTGGAGTGGATGAAGGTAAATGTGTAGAAGTGATAAAAAGTGGAGGTAATAGGGAGTGTGGATGTAATAGGAAATGTGGAAGAGGTGTTCAGGTTTGCACGTTTAGAAGGTCTGAAGTTTAGCATGTCCCAAGTCCCAAATTTAGCAGTACCCAAGTTTAGCAGGCCCCATGTTTAGCAGGTCCTAATTTTAGCAGGTCCCAAGTTTAGCAGGTCCCAGGAATACAAGACATAGTGATAACAGACCCCCCCCCCCAAAGTGTAGCGTGTCCCAAGTTAAGCAGGCCCCAAGTTTAAAGGCCCGAAGTTTAACAGGTCCCAATTTTAAAAGACCCCAAGTTTAGCAAAGTCCCAAGTTTAGCAGGTGCAAGGAATACAAGACCTTGTGATAAAAGATCCCAAGTTTAGCATGTCCCATGAATACAAGATTTAGTGATAAGAGACCCCAAAGACAACATACATTTTTTTTAGTAATATAAGACTTCGGAGATAACATCCTGCAGTTACTACAGAACAATCTGACAGTAGTTAATTCTACCGGTGGCTTTTTAGATGTTGCTACTTAGAGGGCTTCTAGATCCCAAGATACTGGTTAAATGTGTGTAATTCTTTTCTGAACGGGCTGTGGATGTTACTGTGTTTTGTTTACTAGATGTCTCGTGAAGCGATGTCTCAAAGTAGATGTGTCGTATGTTTAAAAGTACATGTGTCGTATGTTTCAAAGTAGATGTGTCGTATGTCTCAAAGTAGATGTGTCGTATGTCTCAAAGTAGATTTGTCAAATGTATCAAAGTAGTTGTGTTGTATGTGTGTATGGTTCAGGCAGACGCACACACGCTTGTTCTAGAAAAGTTAAATAATTGCAACATCAATAATTGTTTTTTTTTTCTATGGAAAGATTAGTATGCATAACGATAATAGTTGCGAATAATAAAAGACGTGAGTGATGCTAGATGAAATGTTCGTTTGAAAGACAACAAATAAATCATCGTGTAAAAAAAAATATTTTGTTATATGTTTGGGTGCAGAGCAGATGTATGTGAAAATTCATTCCAGCCATTTGGAACAGAGTGATTGCTTGCTGGCCGTTTGGATGCTATTTCATCCGAGACGGGAAAACAGTTTGTCGAAATAAAATTGGAGAGAAGAAATGGTTCGTCCGGTTAGAGGGTATGCCCCCCCCCTGGTTCGTCCAGTTAGAGGG
>CAXITT010000341.1:113002-127166 GCA_964033795.1 Lymnaea stagnalis | reverse complement strand
GTAAAAATTTGTGACGTCCCGAATTATTTAAAAAAAATAATAAAATTTAAGTTTTTTTAAATTTTTAAATCAAAAATTTTCTAATTTTGAAAAATATTTATTGAATGAATTTTAAAAACATTAATTTAAGGTTGAAATTGCCTCATGTATTATGTGTACGTGTTGAAACTCAGTCGCGCAAACCTTTGCGCATATCGAAAACGGACGCAAAAACTGATGTGGCCATTTTACTTTCGGCTTGTCGATGACTTCGTTGTTTTGCGTTTGACGTCATAGTTTCTAATAATACTACATCTTAAGCCATTTTGGGTAAATGTTAAAGAATAAAATAAAATCTTAGTTTAGTTTTGAAAACTTTCTGTAGGTTTTGATTTTTTTAGGTGTGACGTAACATTAAAGGGGGGGGGGTAAATAATTTGTGACACATTGAGACAGGGGGGAGGGGGGTCTAAAAAGGTCATTTTTTTGCGTGACGTAATTTGCGAACGACCACTAAGACGAATTTGGAAAGTTCAAATCTGGCTGTTGGGACTGAACTGTGGCTGTGGTATGGGACGTGAAGCATAGCTGTGATCGGAATGTGAAATGCTGCAGTTGGGTTGGATGTGAAATATGGATGTTAATGGGACGTGAAAAACAGCTGTGTTTGAGAGGTGAAATATTGCACAAGGTTAAAATGTAAAAATCTATGGCTGTTATTGGGGCGTGAAATATTGCAGAAGGGTAAGATGTGAAATATGGCTGTGGTATAGAAATTCGGGCTGTGAAATGGGATGCCTAATGTGTTTGTGGGGTAAGAGATAACATCTGGCTGTTGGTGGGATGTCTAGCCTATGATAGATAATTAAGAACCAGATAATAGATAACATTTCTGAGTAGCAACAATTCTTTTTTCATCCAAGATAATGCAGAACTGTCCAGGCTGTCATATAAGACAGGACCTTCTATCGAAGGCCGATTTTGTAAAGAAGACTGTTCCTCTCTTGAGTGTTCAAACTTTGTTCGTCAAAGCGTCCGACAACAATATTCTAAGGAAATAGGCGCTAAACTAAGATGCAGACATTGATGGATTATATCATTTTTATGTAAACTCGTGTTTAGATCAATCGTGGTTAAGCTTTGGTGGGTAGCTGCTGTCTTCTTGTAAATAAACTTATCCAGATATCTGTGGTCTTCTTGTAATGGAAGTCATCCAGATATTTGTTGTCTTCTTGTAACTGAAGTTCTCCAGATAAATGTATCGTTGATTAAAGGAAATCGGAATAAAGGGTTAATCGTGTTAGAGAACTGTGTGTTAGAGGCTATCTTACAATGGTGAACCTGTTCCTTAGGAGGTGAGACAAATAAGTAGGTCAAAGACAAAACCTAGGCGTATCAGGGGGCAGAGGCGGAGATTTATTTTAATAAGAAAACAAGTGAAATGGCTTAAATGCGTGCAGATAACTCGTGCGCTTATAGTTAACCCGTATACTTAAAGTTTACTCGTATGCTTGTAGTTAACTAATTAAACAACCAAAAACTGACACAATCAAACATCATTATTTTGTCCTTAAATTATCCATAGATTCAAAATGATTTCGAAAGAATTCTCACACCCCGTCATGGTCAGATTAAGTGAATGATGCAGAACGGTGAGACTGAGTGTAACTGATCACATCCCGTCATGGTCAGATTAAGTGAATGATATAGAACGGTGAGACTGAGTGTAACTGATCACATCACGTCATGGTCAGATTAAGTGAATGATACAGAACGGTGAGACTGAGTGTAACTGATCACATCCCGTCATGGTCAGATTAAGTGAATGATACAGAACGGTGAGACTGAGTGACTGATCACATCCCGTCATGGTCAGATTAAGTGAATGATACAGAACGGTGAGACTGAGTGTAACTGATCACATCCCGTCATAGTCAGATTAAGTGAATGATACAGAACGGTGAGACTGAGTGTAACTGATCACATCCCGTCATGGTCAGATTAAGTGAATGATACAGAACGGTGAGACTGAGTGTAACTGATCACATCCCGTCATGGTCAGATTAAGTGAATGATACAGAACGGTGAGACTGAGTGTAACTGATCACATCACGTCATGGTCAGATTAACAGGATGTTGCGACAACGGTGTAACGGAGTGTAACTAATAACATGCTGGTTATGACAATGTGACCGAAAAATAACAAAAGATGAAAAGGAACTGGGGATTCGTTGAGGAAGAGACATCCTATAATATGGAAGAGACATCATATATGGAAGAGACATCATATTTGATGTCAATTGTTGATGTTGATTAAATCTGGCATTGGCTAGACCTATCGACGTGTAATGTATTTGGCAGTTTATTAGCAAGGCAGTGTGTTGCATAACGTATAAAACAGTTTTTTTTTTTAGTTCTTTTACGCAATTGGTTTTATAACATATGCAGCATTTTGAATTTAAATCGGCGATCGTTCGACTGACACTTATTTCTAGTTTAAAATCGTCATTTGCGATGTTTATGGTGAAACCTTCATAGCTCTGTCGATCTATCTTTGTGCTGACAAGGTTTCTCTGATATGATGCACATGTTTCATTGTCAAAGAGACATTTGTCGGAGATGTAGGATTAAAATGCCCGTTTATCCACGCCGGCACTTACATTATGAGGAGATCTAGGAATGAATTCTGTTTGCGAAAGATGCTATATAAAGATGTGAAACTTGAGAGTAATGGTGAACACTAGAAAGAAAGAAAAAAATATATGATAAGACATTCTAAACACCTGGCGGTTCTTTGGTTCTCTGCTGCCCAGCGCTTGTCTGATCTTTAGGTTTTCGTGTTTTCTTAAATATTTCTCATCAGTTCGAGCCCCCTTTATTGTCATGATACTTTTTTAAATATCTGTGTTGTGTCGCCAAAGACGGAGAAGGTTAGGGCAACGGAAAATCGCTACTCACTTGCATCGCGGATCTCTTGGTCATTCTGGTCAGTGCAGTGGAGTAGGACTGTGAAGTACTCTGGCTTGTGGATGTAGTCCCGGTACCCTGGAGATGTAGTGATACACTGGTCAGATAACAAGGTGGTGTGATTCGGTGGTTAAACAGTAATATGAATTAAACAGAACAAAATTTAAGGAATTTCGCTTTAGGATACTTCAGCATGAAACTGATAAATGGAGATAACATCCTTTAAAAAGACACATTACTGGCTAAAATGAAGACAATCAGCGCTTTATAAAGATGTACTTTATTACATAGAATGACAAATATGAATAAAGATACAGTAAATCTACATATACATAAATGAATAAAGGTCTAACACTAACAATATATCTAATTATCACAGTAATATAAAGAGTACTGACACAAGTCTGAGTTCCGGGGGGGGGGGGAATGAAATGGAATAAGAGACTTAACTTTGATTATTAATGCAGCCACCTATTGGATGGCCCGTCACGCATCTTGTCTCTAAAAGTTGCTCATTAACTGCAGAGGAATACAACTAGTATGATCACGGATTCATCTCGCGTTGGTTAAATGTAGACCAAAGGATCCCAACCCTGGACGCCAGTCTGGCAGCTCATTCATCTAACGACTTGTCACTGTTACTGGAACATGGCATGCTGACAAGGCCAGGTCAGTGGGGGCAAAGAACACCCCCCCTCCACCCAACTGCATTACCATTTAAAAGTATTAAAGTAAAAATAAAATGGCATGAGTCGGTCTAGTGGCAAATAATTATGAAACTATATCAAAGTCTTGTGTCTCCTAATTTTTGGCCAAAAGCAGAAGTAGGCCGAATCTTTTACCCCATTGACGTTGCTATGATTACCACGTGACACTCCGAAGTTTACCACCCCTCCCCCCAACCTAATCACGCCTTGAAAGAGCGTTCAAAGAACTCCACACAAAGTTATGGCAGTGCGTTAGAGGAGATGAGAGAATATATCTTGTATTTTCATCTCTTGCCGTCTTGACCTCTGGGGTGGTCTGAGTGGTGGATGAAACGCAATGAAAAAACAAAGGGATAAAATCTGGAGAAACTATTGTTGTTGTTTTTTTTTGTTTTGTTTATTTTTTTTTGCATTGGAAACTGATTATTTGAATTGCATAGCAACACGCAGTTATTATTTTAAAAGACGTGGGCCTTATCGCAGTGGCGTAGCCATGGTTAGTGCCGCCCGGATCGGGTCGATAATTTTTGCACCTCTCCCATCCATTACATAAAAAAGCAAAAGTGGGGGCCGCCCTGGGTGGACCACCCCATCCGCAACCCCTTTCCTGCGCCACTGCTCCATTGTTATTCCAGTTGTTAGAGTGCTAATTATTATCCATATATGTATATATATATTTTCTTTCTTTAAAGAAGACAGGTAATCTTGTTCTTAGCTTCCTAACGGATGTTTAACGTTGGGATCTATTTTCACTGGGATTTTAAATACAGAGATATGTTTTCAAGGGCGTTTAAATATCTCACATTTCAGCTGCCATTTCTTTAGAAAAATAATTTTCCACGTATAAAATATCCCCAGATAGCCCTAAAATCTCATAGACGCCAAGATAAACACACACTAACATATTGGCCTGTGGAACACGTGACTAATCTGTTGTTCAGTAAAAATTGATTACGTCTCAAACTTAATCTCTAAGAGAAACAAAAGAGCTGATGAGAACCCAGACAAGGCTCTCATAGAAAAATTGATAGCTCCCATCAACCGGAAGCTGTCATAGATTTATTGCTCGTGAGTAGCTCAGAACCCATCGGCCATAGCCAGTGCAGGGGTTCTCAGTCGAGACAGAGGACACCTTGTGAGCTTCATTGCAATGAAAACTACTCTCCGGTTGAGTATAAGTTAGTTTATTAAACGTTTTCAATGTAGTTTTGATTATTCATCGAGCGAATCGCTGGATTACAAATGGCGGATAGTCTGAAAAAAAATATAATGGCAGATGACATTGCTCTCGTAAAAATTATTGTCTAATTATAAATAACACAAAGAATGCATTGAGGAGAAACTTGACAGCATTGTTACATTGTAGATATTTTCTAGCCGTATTGAGAGACAGTGATGAATGTATACAAGGGAGCTAACACAGCAGTGATTGTGTCATGTTGACCTTGACCCGGAGCAGGAAGGAAGGGGGACAATTACTTCCTGTCGGCTGCAGGCCATGGGGAAAAACAGGGCAGCGAGGTTTATTGTGAGACACCGCTATGTGTCATGACATACAACAATGTGTCACAATAGTTGGAGAATATGATATGACAATATGGTGGGAAAGCTTGATAGGACAAATAATAGGACAGTAAGATAGGACAATATGATATGACAGTATGACAGGACAATAAGTTAGGGCAGTATGAAAGAAAACTATGATAGAACAGTACGTTAGGACAATATGATAGAACAGTATGATAGGACAATTTGATAGGACAGAATAAAAGGACGATATGATAGGACATTATGGTAGGACAGTATGATAGGAAAGTATGTTAAGACAATCTGATAGGGCAATATGATTGGACAATTTGATAGGACAGTATGATAGGACAATATGATTGCACAATATGATAGTACGGAATGTTAGGACTGTATGATAGTGCGGTATGACAGAACAGAATGATGGGATAGTATGATCTAGACCAGAGGTAATTAATTAAAGCATTGAGATTAAGCTGATAACAAATAACATCAGATTTATCTGACCTCCTGTTGCCATGGTCAACATTGGTGAAGTATTCAACCCATAATAAAGTTTGTCAACTAATGCAGTGTTCCCCAAATGACGGTCCGTGGACCTTCACCGGTCGGCATGCCTAACGCTGCCGGTCCCCATAACATAAATATTTACTGCCCCATAGAAATAAATGTATACAAATAAATCATGCAACGGTCCCTGGTAATATTTCGAAACTTGTTCACCGGTCCGCCAAACTTAAAAGTTTGGGAACCACTGAACCAATGAAGCACGTTCATGTAACACATTAAATAACCGACGTTTTTTAAAGATGGCAGTATTGGATCGAATCTAATTTAGTCTGATCCCACCGCAAGTTGACTAAAGTGAGACTAACGTGATTGCATGTTCATGCGCCATAGACGAGATTGTAGCGCACTAGGTCTACTACCATGACACGTGATGATGCTCCATGGAGGAGATTGTAGAGCACTAGGTCAACTACCATGACACACGATGATGCTCCATGGATGAGATTGTAGCGCACTAGGTCAACTACCATGACACACGATGATGCTCCAAGGATGAGATTGTAGAGCACTAGGTCAACTACCATGACACACGATGATGCTCCATGGATGAGATTGTAGAGCACTAGGTCAACTACCATGACACGTGATGATGCTCCGTGGATGAGATTGTAGAGCACTAGGTCAACTACCATGACACACGATGATGCTCCATGGATGAGATTGTAGAGCACTAGGTCAACTACCATGACACACGATGATGCTCCAAGGATGAGATTGTAGCGCACTAGGTCAACTACCATGACACACGATGATGCTCCATGGATGAGATTGTAGAGCACTAGGTCAACTACCATGACACACGATGATGCTCCATGGATGAGATTGTAGAGCACTAGGTCAACTACCATGACACACGATGATGCTCCAAGGATGAGATTGTAGAGCACTAGGTCAACTACCATGACACACGATGATGCTCCATGGATGAGATTGTAGAGCACTAGGTCAACTACCATGACACGCGATGATGCTCCATGGATGAGATTGTAGAGCACTAGGTCAACTACCATGACACACGATGATGCTCCGTGGATGAGATTGTAGAGCACTAGGTCAACTACCATGACACACGATGATGCTCCATGGGTGAGATTGTAGAGCACTAGGTCCACTTCCAGGACACGCGATAATGCTCCATAGGTGGTAACCAGCTCTCGATTTATAGCGCTACATGATGCCCTGTAGATTTTTTCGGTATTAAAATGAACCAAATGACATGACCTAGACCTATTCGATGACATTTAAGTAGCCGTCAAGGGGCACAAGACTTTCAGAGCATCAAATAGGATCAGAGATGTCGCATGACGCCACCTTCAGGCTCTGATGTAGTACAGAAAGTCACGCGTGAACAAGACGTGAGTTGAGACACACGTGTGAAGTGCGACACTAGAAAAGCCAGGCAGTGAGTGGAGCTCGTTGCATCAAGTACTTGCTCTAAGGACAAACCACTCACACCAAAGGAAGTCACGTGTGCTCAGTCTAAGACCCCATACCGTCTTTTGATCTTACAGTTGGACACGCACTGAAACCATTGTTTTATATACCAGCCCACCCCCCTTTTCCACCAACTAACCCCCACCCCCTAAGTGTATAACTATATGTCCGATTTGACCTGTCCCTAAAACCATTGTTTAGTATCGCCCTTCCACCACTTACCCTCCATAAGTGTATAGCTATATGTCCGATTTGACCTGTTCCTAAAACCATTGTTTACTATCGCCCTTCCACCATCTTCCCTCCATAAGTGTATAACAATATGTCCGATTTGACCTGTCCCTAAAATCATTGTCTAGTACCGCCCTTCCACCACTTACCCTCCATAAGTGTATAGACTACATGTTCTTCAGCCCCCCCCCCCACCCAACCCTCGACCGCCCCAGAAGTCTATTGATCTTCATCAGCCTGATCACAGCTGGCCGAGGCAATAAACAAATCGCTGTTCCCTGGGGGAGACGACTCATGTGTCCCAGATGAGTGGAGCTCATCAGCTCCGAAGTGGGCTCGTGTAGACGCAAGTGTCTTCCGGTTTCAGATCAGGGTGGGACTCTGAAGTGGGGCACATGCCATGACGTCATTGTTATTACTCACTGTCATGCACGATATTAAGATGCAAATACTGCAATTCTCCAGTGAGCGGGGTAAGGTTGGGGGGGGGGCACAGTTACTCCCTTAACTTAAGATAGACAAATGATCGGCGTCACTCGTAAATGTCTACAATGTTTCAATCCAGGTCAATGTGACCCGCCGTTCTGTTTTTGCGTTTAAAACTGGGTCAGGGTCACCTGTGACGTGTTGTTCAACGTTTAAATGTAGGTCAGTATGACATGCTGCTTTATTCAACGTGCAACATGTAGGCCGGCGTGATCCGTGACATTGAATGCCTCGTTTTAGATCTAGGTCAGGGTGACCCGTGGCTTTTTATTGAACATTTACACTGACGGCGGCGGCTGATCACCTGGGGAAAAGACTATTTGGAATTGTGTGTGGTCGAAAATCGTTCATTTTTAAATCCTTTATATAAACTTCACTTTTGTTCGCGGCTGACTGGCAAAATTTTCGGACGGCTAATTGACTCACTTCCGGTCAAACTACTGAGCTGAGGCGTGGCGCATAGACTCGTCGCCAATGACAACAGGTTTATATCACATCTTCGGCTCCACCCCCCCCCCCCCCCCCCCCCCCTAATTGACTCACTTCCGGTCAAACTACTGAGCTGAGGCGTGGCGCATAGACTCGTCGCCAATGACAACAGGTTTATATCACATCTTCGGCTCCCCCCCCCCCCCCACCCTCAACCACAACACAACACCCAAAAAATAAGTTTTCCCCAAGGAAGGAAATACGACGTCACTGATTTCACGAAATAATATTCCTGATATCTGACCTAAATAATAAACTTTAAATATATATATATATATATCACAAAAATTGCGCTTGTTGCGTAAGAATTAAAAAAAATAAATTCTGAAATAGTTGGTGAAAGAAATCTGCGGTGTAAAAGCTGGTGGGTCATTAGAATATTAATATAGTTCAGGGGCGGTAAGAAAATGTGCGGTTGCAAGCCTTGGAAGGTATGTGGAGGGGGGGGGGAGGACCGGACTAATTGGGATTTTTATGAAGTGCGTTGAGAACGGTCGTAACACAGTGATATGCCAAATATAATCTACCACTTTAGGGTCTACTTTCAGTTCGGAGACGGGCTGCGAGGAATAATCATCAATTAAACTTCTGAAATGGGGCTGAGAATTGGAGATATTTCTCCTTACCTGACATAGACTGTGGGGTCTCGGTTTTTTTATAATTTAAAAAATCCAACAAAATTATATTAAAGTTAAGTTAAAAAAAAAAATGTGTTCATGGGTATTGAAGAACTTGTGACGACATGTGGGATGTCGAGTTTACTCTTACAGAGGGAGGATCATTTTCCCAGCAGTAAAAGTGTTGACCTATGACCTCTGTCTTAGTCATACCCTTGGGGTGGGGGGTAAAAAAAAGGGGGGGGGGGGGGAAAAAAGAGGTTTTGTAAAAAAAAATATTTTTGAAAAAATCTCTGTCTTAGTCATACCCTTGGGGTGGGGGGTAAAAAAAAGGGGGGGGGGGGTTAAGGGGGGAACGTTGATATTTCGATTGATATTGCCGAAGTCAAGGGTTAGCCGATGACGTCAATGGAAACGTCATGCAAATGTAAGAGAGCAATGTAAGACGTCAGCCGGCCATTCAGAAAAATGATAGCAATCTTGTCTACAGACTGGAATAAGACCTAAATTATCGATCGTATCACATAAAAAAAAACAAACAAAAAACAAAAAAAACGGGGAGAAAATGCATGAGTGTACAGCGTGTTATAGGGTTGTCTCCCTTTGCGTTAATAGGATGAATGAGCTTTCTTCTGATTTATGGCTTGTGACTGGCTGAAACCTAATGTTACGTCAACGTTATGGTTTTGAAATTTGAATCGGTTTGAAGATTTGTCTCGTAGAATGGAAAATCCGTAGCAAAGAATTTAGGGGAACTGGTTGAAAAGAAAACGGTGATACCAGAGTGAAACTAACACAATTTAATTCAACTATACTTTTCAATTTTTATAAAAATACAAATTTCAAATATACAGAAAACAAAATTTTTAACTTGCAACACAGCAAGTGAAAAGATACACTCCGCAAAAAATAAAATATTAATAAACATAGACAAATAAAGAGTACAGTATTGCAATTATGTAACGTCTGGTATTTGTTAGGAAATATGGTAAAAACCTCTCTCGGCTAAGAAAGCTGTCGGCTTATAACAAAGGATTTAATCAGAACCATCTCGTTAAAGAACATCTAGAAATTTCGTCACCTGATAGTGTTCTTTAGAAAAAAAAAATGAAGGCGTTCGAACGCAAACAACCTTTTCCCAATCAAGGGCGGGTTGGGTAAGGAGTGGCACATCACATTTACTCCGGGACGACAATATCATAGCAAAAGAAAATGGGAGACAAGTGTTTGGTGGCCAAACATAGGCCTACACATATGCCTTATGCCATAACATTCACAAGACGGCAACGACTTTTACACAAAGTAGATTTAGATACTGCGAAATGGATGAACGATCCTTGCAGATGACATCAGAATGTTTGTGTGACGAGTGGATCGCTGTTCCAGAACGAATCCAGTGAACGCAAAAAGTAATGCGAGCGGTTTCTTTCGTTTCTTCTCCGATCGCATCTGATAGATGTTTTACTTCAACCCATTACTCAAGTAATGTAAATAACATTAGATGTTTGGAGGGGAAGGGGGGGGGGGCGTTCATCTAGTCTCTATCCCCACCAGATATTCCTCTTCGTACCTCACTACCTCTCGCTCTTTCTAATTTCTTCATCATCAATTCTTCATTTCCTCGCTATGTTACTTAATCTATCGTTGCCGCCCCTGATCCTCCCTTCAGAGCCCACCACCCACCCTCCTACCCGGTAAACGCCTTCGAATTTAGAACATTATGTATTTTCAAGCCCCTCCCCCCCGCCCCCCCACCATTGTATAATATTCTACGTATGTAAATACTGACACTACATGTATTTCCTCTGAGTGCCTAGGTTTACGTTGTAATAGTTCTCTCGTTCTATGTCTGTCTTTCTCCAGCCTCTCCCATGTAATAACTCTCTCGTTCATTGTCTATGTCTTTCTGCGGCACCTCCCATGTAATAATTCTCTCGTTCATTGTCTATGTCTTTCTGCGGCACCTCCCATGTAATAATTTAATAACAAGCAATTCCTATTGTTGCGTCAATATCTGTGGCTGGCAACCAATTATCCCTGCCTAGTATTGTATTACTTCCATCAGCTAGGCTGTCAGACGAACATAAACTTTAGTAGTGTGACGGGCGTATAGAAATGGTATAGAAATAGTATAGAAATGGTAAAGATATGGTATAGGAAAGGTATAGAAATGGTATAGTATGATATGGTATAGAAATGGCATAGGAAAGGTATAGAAATGGTGTAGAAATGGTAAAGAAATGGCATAGAAATGGTATAGGAACGTTTCCTAAGAAAAAGTATAGAAATGGTATAGAAATGATGTAGAAATAGTATAGATATGGTATAGAAATCGTATAGGAAAGGTATAGAAATGGTATAGAAATGTTTTAGCAATGGTATGGAAATGGTATAGAAAGGATATAGAAATAGTTAAGAAATGATATAGAAAGAGTATGGAAATAGTGTAGAAATAGTATAGAAAAAGTTTAGCAATGGTATAGAAAAGGAATAGAAATGGTATCGAAATAATACAGAAATTGTATGTACATGGCATAGAAATGGCATAGTAATGGTATAGCACTGCGTATAGAATGGTATAGAAATGGTATAGAAATGGTATATAAATGATATAGAAATAGTATGCACCACTCACACAGCTTGAAGATGTAAACGACTGAAAAAAAAATATTACTCTTGCTGTTTTTATTTTAAAATTCTGAATTCACGGGTAAAGTCCAGAGCATTGAAACATTTTTTTTTTTTTTTTTTTTTTTAAATATGGATTAATTTAAGAAGTTTGAATGCCGTTTAAGAAACTTTTAATAATGTCCATTTCGTATTTGATAATAATAATTAAAAAGTGTATTTGAAAAGCACGCTTCATCTCCAAAGGCTCAAAGCGCGGCAGGCACAAAGTCCACCATATTAAAAGAGAAATGGAAAAAAAAATCTATATTTTACCGCATAGAAGTACAACATGCAACATTACAAAAACTACATCCGAGAATACCACCCATTCTAAAGGCTTTCGTCCCTTGCAACCATAAACAACACAGGACACTAAACATCTAGGAGATAATAGCTAGTCGGAAACGATGGTAGACAACATCACGCCAGCCGGCGTTTGCGAAATAGATGTGTTTTCAATTCGGTTTTGAAAGACTCCAGTGTCTTGCTGTTTCTGAGAGCGTCAGGAAGTGTGTTCCAGAGTGTTTGATAGGTTAGGACTATTTATGTTTGATAGGTTAGGGCTATTTATGTTTTGGTAGATTAGGTCTTTTCATGATCGATAGGTTAGGTCAATTTAATGTTTCGCAGACTAGCTCCACGTTCTGTTTGCTAATGTCTGTATCACCAAACGTGTGGATCACTATATTATTTACTGTTTGCATCAGTGAATGGCCAAGGTAAGAGGTAGAAAGGCTGAGCATGATTTCATAAGTTTCAAGGTGCCAAGTCATTACGAGGTACACAAAAGCGGAATACACAAATAACACCTCCATCACAAATCATGATTCTCCTGGTATGCATGCATCGCTCCCTGTAACGCTTTGTTTAAATAGGCATGCAAAAGAAGAAAAAAAAATTCCCAGTAGTTAGCACTCATTGGGATTCTTATCAAATGCGTTAGTGATGAATGCTTTTTTTCCCAAGTGACTTTTTTTGTTGGGAGGTCCACGCATAGACGCCGCCAGTGTGTGGCGGGCTATTTGTAGGGATATCGGCTTTATTAAGCGCTCTGAAACTTGTTATCTAAGACTTGTTGTCTAAGACTTATTGTCTAAGACTTATTATCTAAGACTTGTTGTCTAAGGCTTATTATCTAAGACTTGTTGTGTAAGACTTGCTATCTAAGACTTGTTATATAAGACTTGTTGTCTAATACTTGTTATCTAAGACTTGTTGTCTAATACTTGTTACTAAGACTTGTTCTCTAAGACTTGTTGTCTAATACTTGTTATCTAAGACTTGTTGTCTAATACTTGTTATCTAAGACTTGTTCTCTAAGACTTGTTCTCTAAGACTTGTTGTCTTAGACTTGTTATCTAAGACTTGTTATCTAAGACTTGTTCTCTAAGACTTGTTATCTAAGACTTGTTATCTAACACTTAATCTCTAAGACTTGTTATCTAAGACTTGTTGTCTAAGACTTGTTATCTAACACTTAATCTCTAAGACTTGTTATCTAAGACTTGTTATCTAAGACTTATTGTCTAAGACTTATTATCTAAGACTTGTTGTCTAAGGCTTATTATCTAAGACTTGTTGTGTAAGACTTGCTATCTAAGACTTGTTATATAAGACTTGTTGTCTAATACTTGTTATCTAAGACTTGTTGTCTAATACTTGTTACTAAGACTTGTTCTCTAAGACTTGTTGTCTAATACTTGTTATCTAAGACTTGTTGTCTAATACTTGTTATCTAAGACTTGTTCTCTAAGACTTGTTCTCTAAGACTTGTTGTCTTAGACTTGTTATCTAAGACTTGTTATCTAAGACTTGTTCTCTAAGACTTGTTATCTAAGACTTGTTATCTAACACTTAATCTCTAAGACTTGTTATCTAAGACTTGTTATCTAAGACTTGTTATCTAACACTTAATCTCTAAGACTTGTTATCTAAGACTTGTTATCTAAGACTTGTTATCTAACACTTAGTCTCTAAGACTTGTTGTCTTACATTTGTTGTCAAAAAAGTTTGCGTGAAATTAGTGCCAGTTAGAAGTGTGTATCTAAAATACCCAGTTAATGTGCTTCATCCAAGAAAACCTGTTTTCATTGATCTTTAGATCAGCTTATTTTTTTTGTCAGAATGTCTTCAGCTCCATTGGCGTGGTGGAAAAAAAAAAGAGAGGTGGGCAGAGAGAAAACTATTTTGGGAGCGCAAAAACTGACTTTGATGAGTTTTAAAAAAAAATGAAAACAATGGCGTTCAGAGTTATGGGAGAGGCGTATATTAAATTTTTTGCCCGGGCACCTAACACTCTAGCTACGCCTCGGTCCTGGTCAGATTGCCAACAAACTTAGATTAGTACCGGGTTTTAAAATGTAAATGCAAGCCATTGTTTTCATACGGAGATAATTTCAACTGCTTCTATGGCGAAATCAAAACTTTGATGGTGCCTCAATTGTTTGATGTCCGCAATGTGCAAGCCCCCCCCCCCCCCAACCTCCC
>CAXITT010000341.1:90191-112124 GCA_964033795.1 Lymnaea stagnalis | reverse complement strand
GGGGGGGCGGGGGGTGGGGGCGAAGGGTAGACATTTTGTAAACTTAAAAAAAAAATGAATGAGAAGGTGAGGAATACAGTCAAGCTTAACGCTGCACACTAGGGGCATCTAGAAGTGTGGACGCCCCTCCACACACTCACATTTATTTAGCTCACTCCGATGCTACACAAACAGTTAACTTTACAAGTTAAAAACTACAGTTGGTGTGGTAGTACAAGTGCAAGAATAGGGTGCTATTATTTAACAAGAAAATTAGGGTATAGGGAAAGAGAGACCTTCAGTGTATGTTGCGTACAAGATGAGTTGCTAGAGAAGTTGATGATAGTATTAGAAAGGAACCACACTTAGCCTCTTAGCCTGGTTGGATCTCAAAGTCTAGGAATTGATGGGGTTAAAACGAGTAACTATGTCACTGGTCGCAAAATATTAAATTGGTGAGGATTTGTGAATAAGCATTAGAAATAACAAAACATGCCTTATTAAGAGTACATTTTACAGGTAGATCATTGGCACACGTCCTGTGTTCTATACCATACACATGTCTATGCCACACAAATGTCTGCACCATACACATGTCTATGCCACACAAATGTCTGTACCGTACAAATGAAATCAGATATACACTACAACGCGTCCAAACAATGCCGAAGGAAGGTCAGCGAACCCGTGATGAATGTATGCCCGGCCTCGTGCACCTTCTCTGCTTGGTGCACAAAGTACAGCCCAATGACCCCATAACAGATCACTGCAAAGCCTGGTGCACTTTCTCTTATAATGGATACCTGCACGGATCCCGGAGGCTACCCCATAAACTAACATCCCACGTGCCCGATGGCTCGTGCTGCCCCCACGCGCTGATGACTCGTGCAGAAGCTGTGTGTAAACATGCCTCTCAGAGCTGCAGGTACTCCGGAAGGGGGAATCATCCACACCTGATAGATAGAGAAGATTTGACCGTTGTTGTCCTGCATCTTGAAATTCGCCCGACATCGAAGATTTTCAACCAAGATGAAGTGCACGAGAGATTGAGCTGAGTTGAGAGTGAATGTAGTTTCGTAACTGTACCACAGGTCTTTGTGTGAGAGAACACCTCAACAGCATCGTCAGTACTTCAGATGAGTTGTTGTTGTTTTTTTTTTAGTTTAAAATTTTCATTTTCACTTTTATGGACATGGTCACAATGTTTCTGTTTTGTTTTTTTAATATTTAAAATTTCTATGAGCTTAGGAGGCAAGTCTTTGCGCATTGTTGGTCAATGGTGCAATCCCTGCCCACAAGGAAGTAATAAGATAAAAGCAGATGTTTAGGGAATGCTAACCCCAATAAAAGAACAACCCCAATAAAAAAATCAACCCAATACAAGAATAATCTTAATAAAAAGAACAATGTCAATAAAAAGAACAAACCCAATAAAAGAACAATCCCCAATAAAAGAACAACCCCAATAAAAGAACAACCCCAATAAAAGAACAACCCCAATAACAGAACAACCCCAATAAAAGAACAACCCCAATAAAAGAACAACCCCAATAAAAGAACAACCCCAATAAAAGAACAACCCCAATAAAAGAGCACCCCAATAACAACCAACCGCAATAAAAGAACAACCCCAATAAAAGAACAACCCCAATAAAAGAGCATCCAAATAAAAGAACAACCCCAATAAAAGAGCACCCCAATAAAAGAACAACCCCAATAAAAGAGCACCCCAATAACAACCAACCGCAATAAAAGAACAACCCCAATAAAAGAACAACCCCAATAAAAGAACAACCCCAATAAAAGAACAACCCCAATAAAAGAACAACCCCAATAAAAGAACAACCCCAATAAAAGAGCACCCCAATAACAACCAACCGCAATAAAAGAACAACCGCAATAAAAGAACAACCCCAATAAAAGAACAACCCCAATAAAAGAACAACCCCAATAAAAGAACAACCCCAATAAAAGAACAACCCCAATAAAAGAACAACCCCAATAAAAGAACAACCCCAATAAAAGAACAACCCCAATAAAAGAACAACCCCAATAAAAGAACAACCCCAATAAAAGAACAACCCCAATAAAAGAACAACCCCAATAAAAGAACAACCCCAATAAAAGAACAACCCCAATAAAAGAACAACCCCAATAAAAGAACAACCCCAATAAAAGAACAACCCCAATAAAAGAACAACCCCAATAAAAGAACAACCCCAATAAAAGAACAACCCCAATAAAAGAACAACCCCAATAAAAGAACAACCCCAATAAAAGAACAACCCCAATAAAAGAACAACCCCAATAAAAGAACAACCCCAATAAAAGAACAACCCCAATAAAAGAACAACCCCAATAAAAGAACAACCCCAATAAAAGAACAACCCCAATAAAAGAACAACCCCAATAAAAGAACAACCCCAATAAAAGAACAACCCCAATAAAAGAACAACCCCAATAAAAGAACAACCCCAATAAAAGAACAACCCCAATAAAAGAACAACCCCAATAAAAGAACAACCCCAATAAAAGAACAACCCCAATAAAAGAACAACCCCAATAAAAGAACAACCCCAATAAAAGAACAACCCCAATAAAAGAACAACCCCAATAAAAGAACAACCCCAATAAAAGAGCACCCCAATAAAAGAACAACCCCAATAAAAGAACAACCCCAATAAAAGAGCACCCCAATAAAAGAACAACCCCAATAAAAGAACAACCCCAATAAAAGAACAACCCAAATAAAAGAACAACCCCAATAAAAGAACAACCCCAATAAAAGAACAACCCCAATAAAAGAACAACCCCAATAAAAGAGCACCCCAATAAAAGAACAACCCCAATAAAAGAGCGGCCCAATAAAAGAACAACCCCAATAAAAGAACAACCCCAATAAAAGAACAACCCCAATAAAAGAACAACCCCAATAAAAGAACAACCCCAATAAAAGAACAACCCCAATAAAAGAACAACCCCAATAAAAGAACAACCCCAATAAAAGAACAACCCCAATAAAAGAACAACCCCAATAAAAGAACAACCCCAATAAAAGAACAACCCCAATAAAAGAACAACCCCAATAAAAGAACAACCCCAATAAAAGAACAACCCCAATAAAAGAACAACCCCAATAAAAGAACAACCCCAATAAAAGAGCACCCCAATAACAAAACAACCCCAATAAAAGAACAACCCCAATAAAAGAGCACCCCAATAAAAGAACAACCCCAATAAAAGAACAACCCCAATAAAAGAGCACCCCAATAAAAGAACAACCCCAATAAAAGAACAACCCCAATAAAAGAACAACCCCAATAAAAGAGCACCCCCAATAAAAGAGCACCCCAATAAAAGAACAACCCCAATAAAAGAACAACCCCAATAAAAGAGCACCCCCAATAAAAGAGCACCCCCAATAAAAGAGCACCCCAATAAAAGAACAACCCCAATAAAAGAGCACCCCCAATAAAAGAGCACCCCCAATAAAAGAGCACCCCAATAACAACCAACCGCAATAAAAGAACAACCCAAATTAAACAGCCAGTGTTAAAAAAATAGGTTAATTTGAGTTTCATTTGAAATGCACGCAATAGAACACGTTAAAGTCACGGCGCCCTCCACTGAGCCCCAAACTTTGCTGCAAGTTTATTTTATTTTATTTTATTTGTAATCCTATTTTGTTCTCTGTTCAAATGTCTGGAGGTGCCCTTGAGCAGATTTGTAATTTCAAAGTAAAGCTCTGGACAGTCTGTGCCCAGCAAGATGTGACGTAATAGTCAATAACATTGATCTTATAAACTTTTACATGAGCATCTTTTATGTTCTATGTGATCGTTAATTTTCTATTAGATCATTATTTTTCTGTTAGATCATTATTTTTCTGTTAGATCATTATTTTTCTATTAGATCATTATTTTTCTATTAATCATTATTTTTCTATTACATCGTTATTTTTCTATTAGATCATTATTTTTCTATTAGATCATTATTTTTCTATTAGATCATTATTTTTCTGTTATATCATTATTTTTCTATTAGATCATTATTTTTCTGTTAGATCATTATTTTTATATTAGAATTAGATCATTATTTTTCTATTCATCATTATTTTTCTGTTAGATCATTATTTTCTATTAGATCATTATTTTCTATTAAGCATTATTTTCTATTAGATCATTATTTTCTATTAGATCATTATTTTTTATTACATCATTATCTTTAAATCGTTTTAGACAGGTTTTCTTACAGGAGACAGAAAAGCATGCGTTTTGACACAAATAGTTTTAAAATAAATATCAAGCAAGAATATTTAGCTTTTTCAAACAAACATCTCTAAATAATGAATGAAGGAAATCAATGACACTAGGAATAATACATTGTAAGATCTTAAATCCGGGGAGCGGGGAAGCAACTCAGTAGAAGTTGTCATCCTATCACCGAGCTGGAAATATTAATCTTTGAAAAAAATCTTATGAGGTGAACTCTAGCTTGAAACCCGGATGGGTGATAATTGTCTCCGCCCCCGCGGGCCCCCCCCCCCCCATATCTCTTCTCTCATCAATTCTCGCCGCCAACCAATATCACGTGACACAAGTCCACCCTCTGGCCATAGAGAAACGGCTTGCCAATTTGGTTGGGTTGTGCTAAAAAGAAGACGAGGAGATAAAAAAAAACAACGAGAACATGATTATGTGGCTCCAACTGGCACATATTGAGATGGAATGACGTCTACATGTATCTGCTGGGATTCAAGTGAAATTATTTTCAAGAAATTCATGGAGATGACCCCCCCCCCCCGAGTCCCTCACCATAAAGCACTGAAACGGGGCATCGGTTTAATTGCAACATTCATAAAGTATACATTTTTAATAAATAATGATTATCTGCTCATATATATATATTTTGCTTGTGGTGCGATTGCTTCAATTTCCGGGTAGCCCGCAACATATAATTCCCGATAACTACGTTAAACGATTTTGTTTAATATTTTTTTTTTTTTACAAATAACGCAGCTGCGTTTGGTGCGTAAAAGTTTCTTTTCGGGAAAATGAAATCGTCTCAGTTTGAATATTGTATAATAAATAGTCACGTTAAAAGTGGTTGGGACACGAGAATATTAATAGAGTTCATGGGCCTGAAAAAAAAAAGCGTGCATTGACGTATCATGGGGGTAGAGCAAGAATTGGAATTTTTCAATGTGCGCCATTTTAAGTTCTTGTTTTGTCAAGTAACCGAAGCAGAGGGTAAGTTCACGCATTGCCGTCCACAATGTTTGGCGAGCTGTTATAACTAGTAAATTAATTATTTTCTTTTGCGTCTTCCTTTTCAAAAAAAGTCAGCCAGCCCCCCCCCCCCCACCCCCCCCCCCCGCCCCAAACAGCTACCATCGATAAATTATGTTTAAACTGGTTTAGAGAGGGGGGTGGAAGGGACAGTAAAAGTACTTCTTTAGGAAACCTCACGATAGCTGCTTGAAAAAAAAAACGAAACATCCATTGCTTTGAAGACATGGTCAGCATGTTATTAGATAACAATTATCCGTCCCAGGTCCCAAGCATAGTTCCTTAGCCACATTATTACAGTATGGGCTATAAAAATAATTACGCGTTTTAAGAAAACGCTGTAGTTTGGTCCAGTCACACGAGGCCAAATTGAGGCTAAAGGTGCCCCTGTTGGAAACCCTCACCTTTTGAGTCTCGCCGGCTCACATTCTCTCCTTCATCCCTACACCACGTGAGTTTATATTAATTAGGGCTAGCCCTAATGATGAATGGAAATTAACCTGGTAACCTTGACCGTGACCCAATTGAAACAATGAGCGTTCTGGCAAAGCGTACCCGCGGTGCCTATACTAGAATGCAGGGCACGACGGTACTCTATACTACATAAGGCAAGGCCCAGCAGTTCTCGTCCTCTGTTGCCTGTAATTGGTGCACAGTCTGGCTAGTTACATTTTTTGTGATGAAGTTTCTTCATTCTTACATAACCAATGTTGACAATTTTAATCAAACTTGTCAAATTTACACACGATGTTAATAAAGAACATTTTCTGGCACCCTGGGTGGTGGGGATGGTGGTGGGGGAATCAAAAAGAGTTGTACCCCTGGCCTCATTACTATCAATTGTCTGTAGTACTGGCTGTGATTGTATTGCTTGTATCGTATTCCCCTACTGTCGTAACAATGAGCCAAAGATTGTTTACATGCATTTTATTTATCATGACTTTTGCATGACGAGACGACAAAAATGAACCACCATTTGTGGTGTTGAGCTTGATCGACTTAGGGTCCAGGTCCTTGCGGTTGTAGGTGTGACGTTGCACTATTCCCCGGGAGGAATTTTATGTTTTGTTGTTGTTGTTGTCGTCTGCTCCGCCTAAACAATATCGCCTCAGGACGAAGATGACACATCTGAGTAGTTATGGCGTGCCAGACCTTTCAAACTATTGATCTTGGCTGCCAGGTCGATCGGTAAGAACTGCTTCACGTCTACGTTTCAGTATCACTCATTCTCCTGGTGTTGTGCTTGAGACGTTGACCCTGCATTAACTCTTAGATACCCGCTGAAGCTGCGCATTCTTACAACGCCGCAATAAGAATAGCAAGCGCTCGTGTTGCTTTCTTAGAAAACACAGAACTACGCAACCCACCAATGTTTTCTTCACATTGCTAAAGTCAGAATGTTGTCTTCACATTGTTAAACGCGCCCTGTTTTTTTTCATCACATTGTTAAACTTATCATGTTGTCTTCACATTGTATAACTCACCATATTTTCTTCACGTTGTTAAACTCAGCATGATGTCTTCACATTGTTAAGGGCAGCATTTTGTCTTCACATTGTTAAACTCGCCATGTTGTCTTGACCGTGTTATTCCCAACAAGTTAGTTTCACATTGTTAATTAAAAGTACAATGTATGGGCGTATTTTCCTTCATATTTTTCACAAACAATGTTTTTGGCTAATGCGATGTACACACCTTTATCTTAAAAGATGTACAAGTCTTGACTTATGGGATGTACACGTTTTTTTATCTTAAAAGATGTACACTTCTTTTGTTATGGGATGTGACAAGTCTTTGTCTCATAGTATGTACATGGTGTCCGTTGCTTGACTTCAAAGAACGGAAAATAATGAAGGACGAGTAGGTACGAGAAATTGGTGAACACAGAATTATTTAGTTGTAATGATTGTATACCAATGCTACTACGTGCTTAATGATTCAGTTAGCTCACTTTCACAATTGACATTCCGCCATAAAAAAATATAATTAAATAACGAGAACAGCAAATAAATATCTTTCTTGGTTTTGGGGAATTTCATAATACAAGAGGAAAACTCATCGCTTTCAGAAAGACATCTATTCTTTTCTTTATGTATATTCTTTCGTGAGGTCCAATTGATGTCAATTTTTAAAGAAAAGATTTCCCTCGACGTCAGAAAAACTCTGTACAAACTACTTTAAATGTCCACTGTCTGAAGGTTTATCATTGTTGTAACTGACCACCTCCATCAATGTCCACTGTCTGAAGGTTTATCATTGTTGTAACTGACCACCTCCATCAATGTCCACTGTCTGAAGGTTTATCATTGTTGTAACTGACCACCTCCATCAATGTCCACTGTCTGAAGGTTTATCATTGTTGTAACTGACCACCTCCATCGATGTCCACTGTCTGAAGGTTTATCATTGTTGTAACTGACCACCTCCATCAATGTCCACTGTCTGAAGGTTTATCATTGTTGTAACTGACCACCTCCATCAATGTCCACTGTCTGAAGGTTTATCATTGTTGTAACTGACCACCTCCATCAATGTCCACTGTCTGACCACCTCCATCAATGTCCACTGTCTGAAGGTTTATCATTGTTGTAACTGACCACCTCCATCAATGTCCACTGTCTGAAGGTTTATCATTGTTGTAACTGACCACCTCCATCAATGTCCACTGTCGGAAGGATACCAATGTTGTAACTGGCCATCTCCATCAATGTCCACTGTCGGAAGGATATCATTGTTGTTACTGACCACCTCCATCAATGTCCACTGTCGAAAGGATACCATTGTTGTAACTGACCACCTCCTTCAATGTCCACTGTCGGAAGGATATCATTGTTGTTACTGACCACCTCCATCAATGTCCACTGTCGGAAGGATACCATTGTTGTAACTGACCACCTCCTTCAATGTCCACTGTCGGAAGGATACCACTGTGTAACTGACCACTTCCTTCTATTTGCACGGTAGTGGCGAACACTATTAAAGGATACACTAGTTGATTTCATAAATGATAACCAAATAAATATGGTCAATAGAAGCTAATTTAATGTCATAATTTTCTGTTTTAATTACATTTATATTTCATTTTAAACAGAACTTAAATTTTCGCCTCTGATTTGAGTCCAGTGGCGTTGAATTCAATACGATAGCGATTCTATCGGATACAATCTCCAAGTAACGTTTCTTTGAATTCAAATGATGGAAGATAAGCTCTTCCCCTTAACCCCAGTTTCCTCAGAAAATTCATTTTAGCACGTAATTAAAAGTGTGTCCAGCTGACCATATAAAGTCTCTACCCATTTCCTATAAGACCTTTGAAGAATCACAACTTCTATGTGTGGGGTTTTTTTTTAAAATAAAAATGTATAGCAATACAAAAATGAAAGGGAAAGATTCGTAACTTGAGGTGTATGGCAATATTGGCAAGGATTAGATTAACCATTCAATTAGATCGATTATTGATCCTTTCGACGGCCTTTCATCTGACTTCAACGGTTTCAAAGGCAGAGACTTTCTCTAATCAAGCGTCAAAGTCAAGTCGTTAGATGCATTTTCGTGTGTACAAAAATATAAACTTTGTAAAGGGAAAAGTTAAAGGTTGGCATGGGAGCGGTAGAAAGATTGTTTTGTTTTGAGCCAGGAATACAGTCAGGAAATGAAACCAAATGTTCTTGTAAAATGAATTTACCTGTAAAAAAAAAAATGTTTTAAGCTAAATAAATAATTTTAATTTTCTTCTAATCTATAAATTACAATATGTTTTTAATAAAGTGTGGGGGGGGGGGGGGTTGGGGGGGTAGGTTGCCTTCAATCAATGGGAAGTAAATAAAAATGGGAAAAAAGATGGTTAAGCTGGAAAAAAAAACAATTAATGTTTTAAGCTAAATAAATAATTTTAATTTTCTTCTAATCTATAAATTACAATATGTTTTTAATAAAGTGTGGGGGGGGGGAGGTTGGGGTGGTAGGTTGCCTTCAATCAATGTGAAGTAAATAAAAATGGGAAAAAAGATGGTTAAGCTGGAAAAAAAGACAATTGCTTTGTCATTTTCTTTCAATCCTAAGCATATTTTGTTCCACTATTTATTCATATTTTTTTTTAAATATTAATCGTGCCTTTCCCTACAGTATGTAATCTTAAACAGTTGCAGTTACTGAATATGTGCGTACGGATGGAACTCTCATCGTTTTAGAAACGCTTAAATCAAACATTGTCCTTTTGTTTTAACTGGGACCAAAAAAGCTGAAACAAAGTGTCGTTTACGTGACCAAGGTCATGACCTCCTCACATCAAATCTTGACATCATGGCAGCTACAACGAAGGTCCTCTTCACATCAAATCTTTACATCATGGCAGCTACAACAAAAGTCCTCTTCACATCAAATATTTACATCATGGCAGCTACAACAAAAGTCCTCCTAACATCAAATCTTGACATCATGGCAGCTACAACAAAAGTCCTCTTCACATCAAATATTTACATCATGGCAGCTACAACAAAAGTCCTCTTCACATCAAATATTTACATCATTGCAGCTACAACAAAAGTCCTCTTCACATCAAATCTTTACATCATTGCAGCTACAACAAAAGTCCTTTTCACATCAAATCTTTACATCATTGCAGCTACAACAAAAGTCCTCTTCACATCAAATCTTTACATCATTGCAGCTACAACAAAAGTCCTCTTCACATCAAATCTTTACATCATTGCAGCTACAACAAAAGTCCTCTTCACATCAAATATTTACATCATGGCAGCTACAACAAAAGTCCTCTTCACATTAAATCTTTACATCATTGCAGCTACAACAAAAGTCCTCTTCACATCAAATATTTACATCATGGCAGCTACAACAAAAGTCCTCTTGACATCAAATATTTACATCATTGCAGCTACAACAAAAGTCCTCTTCACATCAAATATTTACATCATTGCAGCTACAACAAAAGTCCTCTTCACATCAAATCTTTACATCATTGCAGCTACAACAAAAGTCCTCTTCACATCAAATCTTTACATCATTGCAGCTACAACAAAAGTCCTCTTCACATCAAATCTTTACATCATTGCAGCTACAACAAAAGTCCTCTTCACATCAAATCTTTACATCATTGCAGCTACTACAAAAGTCCTCTTCACATCAAATCTTTACATCATTGCAGCTACAACAAAAGTCCTCTTCACATCAAATCTTTACATCATTGCAGCTACAACAAAAGTCCTCTTCACATCAAATCTTTACATCATTGCAGCTACAACAAAAGTCCTCTTCACATCAAATCTTTACATCATTGCAGCTACAACAACATGCTCATCTCACTTTTTATCAATCTGAAATAGGATTATTTCGATGGGGAAAAATGAATGTCAGTCTCATTCAATGGACAGATTCAAGTTCCATAAATATCTTTCCAATTAGTCCAAACTTAAACCCATCAAATTCAAAAAATTAAGTATTCCATCAAGGTGGCCAGGTCTTTATACCACACACGTGACCATTTCATCGACCAAACAGTAACAATGGTTATGTCCGATCAACGCCATAACATACCCAATCGTGGCCACACACCAGCTTCATGTCCTATAAAGGCAGCAAGTCATAACATACCCAATCGTGGCCACACACCAACTTCATGTCCTATAAAGGCAGCAAATCATAACATACCCAATCGTTGCCACACACCAACTTCATATCCTATAAAGGAAGCAAGTCATAACATACCCAATCGTGGCCACACACCAACTTCATGTCCTTCAAACAGAGCAAATTACAAGTCTAAATGAAACGATCAATCTTCAACACCATTTACATATGGTTTGCCCCACCATTATGAACAGTTTCACACGTCTAGATTATGCATGCAGATAAACCCTGTGAAATCTTGAACTTTTCTTTTTTTTTTGTTGGAGGCTAAGACCTCCATTTAGCTGCGCACATCTCACTGAGCCACTATTAGCATTGTAAAGCTCAGTTTTTTATCACCTCCATCACGTCTTGATTATCCCGTCTGCCAATAACGCCCCCCCCCCTCCCCTCCGGGCCGTCTTGAAACCTTGTTCATGATGCCACCCACTTACTACATGACCTGCCACTATTAGCATTGTAAAGCTCAGTTTTTTATCCCCTCCATCACGTCTTGATTATCCCGTCTGCCAATAACGCCCCCCCCCCTCCCCTCCGGGCCGTCTTGAAACCTTGTTCATGATGCCACCCACTTACTACATGACCTGTTAGATTTCAGTCAACTTACCTTTTTTAAAAAAAAAAGTGTCAACGGTGTCTGCTACGCGGCTGATGTTAGATTTTTATACGACTTCCCATGTATTTGGTCTTTTTATTTTTGAATTTTAATTTTTATTTAAAAAAAAAAAACAAGAAAAAAGAAAAAAAATTTTTTACCAACTGTGTCACTGCGAAACGTATCACGCAAATCAACCAATCAGAACGAACTGTTTCGTTGCAGGAAAGCCACGTTCTTGATGCTGGGCTACCCAGAGTTGCCTCACCGGCGATGGGATCACGTGGGGCGCTAATTCATGGGGGGCTTCCACATCGACCCACCACCTATCCATATTTTGTTATTAAACTTTTTTTTATCATGAGCACCGCAAAAATAAAAAAAAAATAATTTAAAAAGCACATCAAATGGTGTAGTTGACAGATTTAATGGAGTTAGAATTATTGAAATGTTCAATGTTATTAAAAACAATTAACCATTTCAATGTTTCGTACCTTATATTTTTATCAAAAAGCCAAACTAGTAATATTTTTTGGGAAAAAAAAACAACGCATTAGCGTAATAAAACTCCTACTACAGTGAAACCTGGGAATAACGAAACTGGCAAGAGCGCCACCCCTGGCATATCCGTCTAACTCATACCGGCACGGAACACATAATTTAACACAGGCTGAACGGGGAAATGGCTCCACTAGTGCACACCGCGAAACTTCTGCTTCGATCCCAGGGGTTGGAGCTATTTCCATGTTTCACTGTAATTGGTTTACGCCCATAGAGATATAATTCCTTTCAGGGGCCCTTGCCAATCGACGCTCGTGCTTCTGTTTACATTTTAATTTTTGCCGATAGTTCTATCAAATATACATTGGAAATAATAAATAAACTTTTTATGTTTCTATTTATTTCAAAAAAAAAAACAACGAAATACCGTTAAAAAAATGTTCAAAGTCATTAATTCAGTCGACTGCTCCAATCGATAATATGGCGAGATCCCAGCGTCTAGACGAGATTGGACCACTGATGACCGGAGATCATATTTTATCCTAGTCAATTTGAAAGAAAAGTTTGAAATTATCGATGAAGCTAAGAATAAAATCTTGTTGGAATTTTTAAAATAATTCTATTAAAAGGTGAACTGCCTAATGTATTCTGTCTCATTTCATGTATTCTGTCTAATGTATTTTATCTCATGTATTCTGTCTAATGTATTCTAGCTAGTATATTATATCTCATGTATTCTGTCCAATGTGTTTTGTCTCATGTATTCTGTCTAATGTATTTTATCTCATGTATTTTATCTCATGTATTCTATCTTATGTATTCTGTTTCATGTATATATTCGGCTATGTCAGTCATTGCTGCTTTAAGAACGCACTTTCAGTCTGGGTGTTTCCATGTGGCAATCGAAAACAACACAGACGAATTGAGTCAGTCTAGGAAAGTACACATTTAGAGATTCTTCAGAACAAAAGTGATCCATGAATTCATAGATGAAACTGACAAACGCAGTTGATGAATGCCTGGAAAGATTCAATTCAAATATTCAAGCATAAGTTTCTGATTTTTTTTTTTTTTAATTCAAATATTCAAGCATAAGTTTCTGATTTTTTTTTTTTTTTTTTTTTTTTTGGGGGGGAGGGGGGTAGTTTGGAAACCATTCCCCTGTCATCCATCTCTTGGACGTGACGCTCACCTTTATACAAGTCCCACTTTGTTTTGACATTACAACGAAATAAACATCTTATCAACGTACACCATTGTATGAGATTAACAGAACATGGTATGACACTATGGTAAAGATGAATGCCAGCAAAGCGAAACAAGATCATTGTACTATTTTTTTTTTGTTCCTCCAATTGGACTTGTATCATTCATGCACCACAAATGTATTGCTCTGTTCCAACGAATGAAACGTAACGTATTTTCAGACAAAGGTAAGATGAGAACGTTTCTAACACATTTGTTCATGTTTATTCATCAAGAAACAATTTGATCCACTCATAACACGATAGAATGAGTACTTAACCCTTAAGAGTGTCAGTGTTGCCCGCATTCCTTTGTCACCATCAGATGGTCACAATCAGTGTTGCCCGCAGTCCTTTGTCACCATCAGATGGTCACACTCAGTGTTGCCCGCAGTTCTTTGTCACCATCAGATGGTCACACTCAGTGTTGCCCGCAGTCCTTTCTCACCCTCAGATGGTCACACTCAGTGTCCCGCAGTCCTTTGTCACCATCAGATGGTCACACTCAGTGTTGCCCGCAGTTCTTTGTCACCATCAGATGGTCACACTCAGTGTTGCCCGCAGTCCTTTGTCACCATCAGATGGTCACACTCAGTGTTGCCCGCAGTCCTTTGTCACCATCAGATGGTCACACTCAGTGTTGCCCGCAGTCCTTTGTCACCATCAGATGGTCACACTCAGTGTTGTTCGCAGTCCTTTGTCACCATCAGATGGTCACACTCAGTGAACATCAGTCCTATGTCACCATCAGTCGATCACACTCAGTGTTGCCTGCAGTCATATGCCACGTCTCTGGACCCGACATGTCAAACGTCATTCCACCTCTTCGTTAAAAATTAAAATCTATTTTACTGTAACAGCAGTTACTTCCCAGTATTTACACATTAACAACTAGTTTACAAATGATGTTTAGACAAATGAAGCCCCATACATTTACCAACATCTTTTCTGCCTTATTATTTTCATCAACTATTACATAAAATACCATCATACAATCATCATACTACTATCCACATCAAATATTGATGATTGAATACTTGTATTGCGTTTGTATCCATTTTAGCATGCTCACAGCACTCTCAGCGATGACATCAGTGACGTCGTATGAGTTGTCAGAATGATTCATTGTTTCGATGTTAGCCGCCTATAGGGGACGCCATCTCCGGGCATAATTCAGAGTTGTCTTCTCTTTGATGATGAGTTGCCATCAAAGGTTAACGAGTCTCATCCACCCGGGGTGCTGGTGTTAGATGAGTTGCCATCCAAGGTTAACGAGTCCCATCCACCCGGGGTGCTGGTGTTAGATGAGTTGCCATCCAAGGTTAACGAGTCCCATCCACCCGGGGTGCTGGTGTTAGATGAGTTGCCATCCAAGGTTAACGAGTCCCATCCACCCGGGGTGCTGGTGTTAGATGAGTTGCCATCCAAGGTTAACGAGTCCCATCCACCCGGGGTGCTGGTGTTAGATGAGTTGCCATCCAAGGTTAACGAGTCTCATCCACCCGGGGTGCTGGTGTTAGATGAGTTGCCATCCAAGGTTAACGAGTCTCATCCACCCGGGGTGCTGGTGAAGTTTTTTTTTTTTTTTTTGTGTTTTTTTTTTTTTTTTCTTGACTTGTTTTTTTTTTTTTTGTGTTTTTTTTTTTTTTTGCTTGACTTGATTGAACTCCAGAACTTGTGATTGGCTCACAATAGACCACTCGGCCACCCAGCACTCCAAATACCCTCATACAATCATCATACCCCTATCAACTATTGCATCTACTACGTTCCACCACTACAGTTTCTACCCCATATATCACTTTCAATCGAGTTAACTCCATTATGTCCCTGGCAGACATCTAATTTATGGACAAGTCAGGTAGGCTCCTTATCGGAAAAGTTACAAAATGGCGTTGTCAGCCCTCCCTCCCATCCCTCAACCCCCTGTCAAACATTTCGCAATGGTCAATACCGATTTCATTCGTGGGGACACACCAAGTGTTAACTGACGCTGATTGGGATCCACTGTTGGTCACGGTACGGAAGGCGTGGTTCTAGCCTCGCTGTCAGAATGTTGGCAGAGCTCTTGTCTTTTTTGTTTTTACCGTATCAATCAAAGAGAAAATTTAAGCGTTAATACACCTACGTATTTCATGGTGGCCGTGAAGGTGAGTGCGTGGCTGACCCAAAGAGCTAGTACACATAAGCATTACCGTATTTTACATACTATAAGACGGACTTTTTTCTTCGAAAAATTGCCTCCAAAATTCAGGTGCTTCTTAAACTCGAGATTAATTTAAAAATGCCTAGTGTTTGATTTAAAATTCCCGCCAGTCTTAAAAAGATTGCTTAAAAATTAAGGTTCGTCTTATAGTCCGTCAAATACGGTACATTGTTGGCCTAAATGGTCAATATAGATAGACTCGATGGGGTTAGCTTAATTTTTTTTTTCATGAGCACACACAGGGTTAACCAGCGGCGTAGCTAGGGTTTAAGTCACCCAGGGTGGGCCAATGATTTCGTCTGCCCCCTCCTACCACGAAAAAAAAATCTGCAATGGGGACTGCAGTAGGACAAAAATGACACCCCTTCATACCAAGAAAACAAAGTGCCGCCCGTAGCAGACCGCCCCCCCCACCTCACCTCCTTTCCAAAATGTGGCTGGGGGTTAACAGAGACTGCCAAGAACACCATTTCAGTTCTTTTTCTAATAAAGCCCGGCCGCAGTGGCAAGCGTTGACTTCTCAGCAACCCTGAAAGCATTCCTGTCTCGCCTTTTATTGACAATAACGTTAACACTAAGGCAAACAGTTTTTCTCAAATTTCAATGTTCGACACCTTTTAACGATAGTGTCACAAACTTTCTCCACTCCGACTCCAATCAAATTTTTTTTTTGTTTTTGTTTGTTTGTTTCTTGTTTTTTTTTTTTTTTTAAAATCCCGGACACGTCACAGACATCATGGAGAAACTGGAATGGGTTAAATCCAGGAAAACAAAATGAACTTTTGATGTTGGATTATGAACTTTTTTCACACACACACAAAAAACAAGATGGCAGATTCAGCTGTTGCTTCCTGTATTTAATAAGCCGTTTGTAAACATCCTGCACCAAGAGGCGGATAAAAACAATATTATAGATGAGACTTTTGAAATGTCCCTTGTTGTTTTATATGTCAGAAGATTTGTAGTTGTAGCGATGTTAGATGTAATATTTTTTTAGCGTTGATTCTCTTCAAAAGTTCTTTGTTTTTTTGGTGTAGCTAAACAAACCAATTAATGAAAAGGATGTTATCGGTGTGGACCCATCGCTCTTTATGTTTGGGAATAATTGAGCTAGGGTGATGGGCTTCAAATAAAATGCAGGTATGACCTTTAAAAGACAACGGCTCAAAGCAAAGAAATAGTTTTCCCAGCTTGGATTTTCACCAAGTGGCGTCGAACTAAAGAAAATGTTGCAAGTATCACCTATAAACTGAGTTGACTATACGTATGTAATGTACTTGAATGATATGAATGTATTATGCAGTATTTAACTGGAAGACCCGACCAGGCGCTGTAGTGCAATAATGAAAGCTTGAATAGGCAGCTCAGACGGTTTTGTCAGAATCAAGAAATTCAAACCAGGTCAAAGGGAGAAATTCAAAGATACACCCAACAACGCAAAGCTGCTCACCCATACCCGACACTTGGCATGCAGATTTGTCTCCAAATGATATTTACAACTTTCAATATTAATGTCATACAATTATTTCAGTCTGTTTTCTTAATATTTGTGACATTAAAGTTGCCATTTTTACATTATTTTCTGACAGCAGGCTGTGTTGTTATGTGTTGTAATTCTTTTGCTGCCCTGTCGGATACTACTTCTCAGCATTTTGTGCCATTTTAAAAATGTTATTCTATTTTTTTCCTGTTGTTTGTGGCTGACGAAAGCTTCCTGCCGACACCTTCGTCGTTTTTTTAATTTTTTTATTCGTTCATTATTTCAGTTTGACCTTACTTTGCTTGACTCATTTCCTACAAAACATGAGCCGTAGTTTCCACATAGCTGTGTTACACATAATAAATGTTGTTTTAGTTCGGTTCTTTTCCGAGGGACATCTGATGGAGATGATTGTCAACAAAGATTCCGCCACATGCTGCACACTTTAACATAAGCGCACAAAGTTACATAGAAATGTCAAAGGAACGTTAAAACTAAACGTAAAAAAAAAGAGCAACAAAATCTCAAAGTTCGTGAGGAAAAGGTTACACAAAAACCTTAGGGCTGCCTACAAGAATAAAATACTTCATTCCGAATGGCTACATTTGATCTAGTTTAACTGTAGCCATTTCTCGTCAGTGATTCCACTGGGAAAGGAGAGCACAATCTGTATAAATATTGGCTCCCGGCGCCATCTTAGCCATTCACCAAGTGATCAACAACGATAAACACACCGAGAGTTCAGGCCCTTCACAAACCGATAATATTTGTTCAGCAATAGATGGCGCTCTCAGCCAAACATCAGCATTTATCCGCCTTGATTTGGGTAAACTGTGCACACACCTGGGTCAGGCCCCCATAATCTTATCAAGAAAAGAGGTTCTAGAAATTAAAACATTTTGAAATCCTAACAGCCCCCCAATTATTATTTATCACCAAATCTCTTTGTGTCATCTCAGGAGTCAGGGATAGAGATACAATTTGGGGAATCTGCCTGCAAGCCGTGTCAAATAAATAAATAGTAGTGGAATACGATAGGTTTAGGCTTGGGAAAAAAATGACAGAACAAATTAAAAGGAGGTTTCGGCCAAACGCCTTCTTATTTAGCAGACAGTTCAAAACAAGAAATAAATTATTTGAAATTGAAAACTTAAGTGTTAAACAGATTGCAGTGTAGTATGGATAAACAACGTTTTAATATTCACACAACCCTTACAAGTGAACACCCTGCCCATACATCTATGTACACCTCCGACCCTTACAAGTGAACACCCTGCCCATACATCTATGTACACCTCAGACCCTTACAAGTGAACACACTGCCCATACATCTATGTACACCTCAGGAACTTACAAATGAACACCCTGCCCATACATCTATGTACACCTCCGACCCTTACAAGTGAACACACTGCCCATACATCTATGTACACCTGAGATAATTTCAATTAAGATGTTTGAATGGGGCCCACAATTGTGTTTGAAAGTGTTCATGTGGACGCGTATCTAAGATACTTAGAATATTTATACTGTCTGTTCTCTGCCACAAATTTGTATTTGACTCCTGCCCTCCCTATCTAAACGAACTTCTCTTTGTCTATTCACCCCTTCGACAGCTTCGCTCCTCTGCAGACACACGTATTCTTTCTGTTCCCAAGACACTCACTAAAACATACGCTGAACGATCTTTTTCTTTCTTCGCCCCCCAGACAATGGAATTCTCTCCTATTACACATCTGCAATATACCGACCATCCAGGCCTTCAAAACTGCACTCTGGACACATCTCTTCAAATGATACAATCCCGACTGAGTCCCACCCCTCTCTGACCGATCAACGAAGCTGCTGGGTGCCATCCATGGCTGGACGTGTAAATAGTTCGGAAAGGGAGGGGGTGGGGTGCGGGTTGAATATTTTATTTTATAAAGCTGTTTTTTTTTCTCAAATTAAATAAATGTATGCAACTTTTTTAATGTCATGTTTATTGTTGCCAATAATTTTATGTTGAAGCTCGTTGAGCCCCAGCCCTAGGCTTGGGTACCGCGCTATATAAGACCACCGTAATAATAATAATAACACTCTCTGGTCTCAGTGGGTGACTGTCGACATCGTATTTCAATGAATAAGTGCGTGAGCAAGATATTTGGACATTGACGTCATGCATCGGCCTTCCGTCTTGGAAAGTATGTTAATGAGTTCACCCTACGGACACAGACTCGTTGGATTGGTCACGTCGGTGATATCTTTGGAGGGGTGGATTCCTTTGCCACAGTGGCACGAGTTGGATAACTTCGCCTCAAGGCAAAGAGAGAATGAAGAGTTCATCATTGGAATACAGAGAGAGAGGGGTTAATGAGGGCAAAGTCGTTCGTGTTTTAGTGTGGCTGTTTGGTAGCGCGTGAGGCCGGCTCTTAGTGACTTGAAAGTGAAACGGAAGTGAGGCGTTTAACATTTTGAGGTTAGCATTTGGTATGAATATAAAATTGGATAGAAATTCAGTGTGTGTTTCAGATTCCCACCAGTTCGATGTCAATTTAGATTTCCTTTCGATGAATCTTGCAAAGCACCACATTGCCACTTTTTTAATTCAGACATTTTTACGTAAAGTGTCTTCACTTACCATTCACTTCGGGTGGGGTTCACTTCCTTTCGGTTCGGTGTAATGTCGTTCTTGTTGTTGTTATTGTAGTTATTGATGTTGTTCTTGTTGTTGTTATTGTAGTTATTGATGTTGTTCTTGTTGTTGTTATTGTAGTTATTGATGTTGTTCTTGTTGTTGTTATTGTAGTTATTGATGTTGTTCTTGTTGTTGTTAATGTAGTTATTGTTGTTGTTCTTGTTGTTGTTAATGTAGTTATTGTTGTTGTTCTTGTTGTTGTTATTGTAGTTAGTGTTGTTGTTCTTGTTGTTGTTATTCTTGCATTGCCTGTTGTTTTTCTTTTCGAGGGGGTTTTAGGGGCGGGGAAAGGCGTGAATTACAAAATGATGTGTACCCAATCTCTCGGGGGTCAGAGTTCCGCTCCAGTGAACACGAACTAACGATGCTGGCTTTGTTTTCGAAATAACTGCTGGTTAAAGCTAATCCTCAGACAGTGCACGGAGACCGCGCTGAGTCCACGTTAAAGAAACTCTGCAGCTGCTAGATTTAAATCTCTGAGTTCATGATTGTAATTTATGACTCGTATACGTCAAGTGTAACTTTATTCCCACGCGAAGACTGCAACAGGAGGGCATCGCAATCTCCTTTTGCATGCATACCTGCTTCATCCTGAACTCATTTCTCTTATCTCAACTTTTTTTTTTTTTTTGCAGTGCATGTTTCATATTAGCATTATACATCAAAAACAACACAAACATCACAGGATGACATTACATCAACATAAAGCACACGATGGGCACATTGGGCGCCCCCCCCCCATACTTTTCATCAGAAGGAGCAGACGCAGTCTTTATATTTGTTGCATTTGTTGGTCGAGCAGACGATGGGCCAAAGGTGTGGCGTCTGTTAATGTAGGGTATGTTTATGTTTTGGGTGTAAGCATAACCAGGTGTAAAAAAAAAACGATTAGTGTTGTTATGTTCTAATGGAATAACATTGTATGGAGAGATCACTTTGTTAACGTTGAAATCGAATACTTTATTTTCAAACAGCGTGTTAGGTTCTGACCGAATGTACTATTTAAAAGACATCGGTTTTCTACGGTTCAAATCGAATACATTATATAGAATAATTGATAAATTTTTTTGATCGAATACCATGATATAAAGACATCAGTTTTTAAGTTGTATTTGAGTATCATATAGAAACAGGTAGAGATAAGATTTATAGATATGTGTTTATGGATTAGAGACCGACCGAAGATGATTTTCTCGTTTCGGCCGAAACCAGACGAAAAGTCGAAACGACTTTCAGCCTAAAACGAAAGATTTGGTTCATTTCGAAACTCGTTCGCGAAAACGTTCTGTGAACCGTGACAATTTATTGGGGTGGGGGGTAGGGGGTAGGGCGGGGGAGAAGGGAGGAGGAAAGTAACAAACATTTATATTCTTTTCATAAAAATGAGATGATCGTGAATTTTAAGAGATAAGCATCTAAACATCAGGGTTGAGAGCAATGTGTTACTTTAGTGAAACAGGTTCCGAACGTTATGCTACTTTAGTTAACCGGGCTTAGAACGTTATGCTACTTTAGTTAACCATGCCCAGAGCGTTATACTACTGTAGTTTTAACCAGGCTAAGAGCGTTATGCTACTTTAGTTAAACAGGTTCAGAATTTTATGCTACTTTAGGTAACCAGGCTTATGACGTTATGCTACTTTAGTTAACCATGCTCAGAGCGTTATACTACTTTAGTTAAACAGGTTCAGAATTTTATGCTACTTTAGGTAACCAGGCTTATGACGTTATGCTACTTTAGTTAACCATGCTCAGAGCGTTATACTACTTTAGTTAACCAGCCTCAGAACGTTATGCTACTTTAGTTAACCAGGCTTAAATTAAGTTAATACATCTTCGTGTTTTAGCATTTTATTACTTACAGCACTAAATAAATTCCTGCTGCTACTTTTCATTTTTATGCTTTAAACTTACACAAAATGCTAACAGTTAATTGAGAAAAAGGCGCTGTTCATATGATTTTTCCCCAACATTGCAAAAAAAAGCTTTATTGCAGTCCAACACTTTTTATAATTAGTTAACTTAACTTAATTCTGACTGCTACTATTTATATGTACCTGTCTTCTGTCATTTTATTACTAGATTATTTTGACATACTAGTGCAATTTTTTTTCTAATTGTTTTTATTATGTAAATTTAATTTATACTTATTTAAATGTGTTGTGTTTGTTTGTACTGATGAAGGCATGTGCCGAAACGTTTAATTCTGTATAATGTACAATTATTATTAAAGCTAACTCATATTGTTCTATTGACACAATTTGTTCGTGTCTTATTAATATATTTTAAAGCTTTATTGCAGTCCAACACTTTTTAT
>CAXITT010000341.1:64585-80280 GCA_964033795.1 Lymnaea stagnalis | reverse complement strand
CCTTCCATTAAAGAAGGGGGATTCGGTGGTCTGATCTGATGGTGGTCGGTGTATTACGAAACAGTGCCATCATTGGTCACTATCTCGTGGTCATTATTATTTCACATTCCCCCCCCCCCCCCAAACCTCCATGTCCCAAATCAAACTTTCCGTTGTGCGCCCCCCACATTGCAACCCAAAATTTGAGAATCTCCCTAATCAAGTGCAGCCACTCCTCCGCCCTTCCGTTCCCGAGTGATTTTTTTTTTTCCGGGCGAGTTCAATTGGTTGCTATGGCAACCCCGTGGAACGCTTGATGAGACAAATTATGATTTCAGGGTAGGGGGGTCCATTTGGGGAAAAATCTGATGGGATAAAGGACTGACGTTGAACACACTTCGCACTGATAAACACATTTACAAAATTTCTTATTTTATGGAAAAAGGGTACGCCTCTCTTAAAGATTATAATATCTAATATTTAAGGATCTTGTCATCAGACAGTTCTACGTCTTGTCAGCAGCCAGTCCATTGACTTGTCAGCAGACACACTTAGGTCTTGTGAACAGGCGGTCCTAACTCTTTTAAACAGACAGTCCCAAGTCTTGTGAATAGACAGTCCCAAGTCTTGTAAACAGACAGTCCCACTTATTGTATTCTGTCCCACGTCTTGTAAATAGACAGATTTAATGTCTTGTCAACAGCTTTCCTCTCTCTTGTCAGACAGACTTCCGCATCGCAAGTTATTTCCACTGAACATAGACCTGTCGTCACTGCTTTAAGGTGTTATCAAACTGTGACATTATTTCTATATGCTAAACAAAATATGACATTACTTCTTTATGCTATACAAAATATGACATTACGTCTTATGCTAAACAAAATATGACATTACTTCTATATGCTAAAAAAATATGACATTACGTCATATGCTAAACAAAATATGACTTTGTTTAGCATATAGAAGTAATTTCATCTTTTGTTTAGCATATGACGTAATGTCATATTTTGTTAGCATATAGAAGTAATGTCATATTTTGAAGTATATAGAAGTAATATATGACATTACGTCATATGCTAAACAAAAT
This sequence comes from Lymnaea stagnalis, assembly GCA_964033795.1. Lineage (NCBI taxonomy): Eukaryota > Metazoa > Mollusca > Gastropoda > Lymnaeidae > Lymnaea > Lymnaea stagnalis. The sequence continues at coordinate 79,214 of CAXITT010000341.1, read as the reverse complement.
ATGACATTACTTCTTTATGCTAAACAAAGTATGACATTACTTCTTTATGCTAAACAAAGTATGACATTACTTCTTTATGCTAAACAAAGTATGACATTACTTCTTTATGCTAAACAAAGTATGACATTACTTCTTTATGCTAAACAAAGTATGATTTACGTCATATGATAAACAAAATTTGACATTACTTCTATATGCTAAATAAAATATGACATTTCTACTATGTGCTAATTAAAGTATGACATTACTTCTACATACTAAAAAAAGAACTAGAGAAAAAAGTTGCCCCATTACTGTCTCCAGGAGTTCTTCATATCAACTTGGATTCTCTTAATAAGAAAGGTTCTATCTACGTCACACTGACCGCAATGGTCATGAGATTCAATTATTTATCAGCAGGCGCTAATCACATCATCATATAGCTGTCAGGATTAATTCACGTCATACTGAGACAAAGATCATGCCACCTCATACTGACGTCAAGATAATTTCCCATTATACTAACGTCATGATCATTTCACATTACACTGACGTCCCGATCATGTCACACCATACTGACGACATGATCATACTGCCCCATACTGAAATAAGGTAACGAAACACCATACTAACATCAAGATCATGTCGCCTCTTACTTACGAGACAGCGATGTAAACGAACATACAGACATAAATGGACAGTAACCTGTAACCTGAACCAAACACAACTAGACCCAAACACAACTAGACCCAAACACAACTAGAACCAAACACAACTAGACCCAAACACATCCAGACCCAAACACAACCTAGAACCAAACACAACTAGACCCAAACACAACTAGACCCAAACACAACTAGATCCAAACACAACTAGACTCAAACACAACTTAGACCCAAACACAACTAGACCCGAACACAACTAGACCCAAACACAACTTAGACCAAAACACAGCTAGACCCGAACACAACTAGATCCAAACACAACTAGACCCAAACACAGCTAGACCCAAACACAACTTAGACCCAAACACAACTAGACCTAAAGACATCTAGACCCAAACACAACTTAGACCTAAACACAACTAGACCCAAACACAACTAGACCCAAATACAACTAGACCCAAATACAATTAGACCCGAACTCAACTAGATCCAAACACAACTTAGACCAAACACAACTTAGACCCACACACAACTAGACCTAAACACATCTAGACCCAAACACAACTAGACCCAAACACAACTAGACCCAAACATAACTAGACCCAAATATAACTAGACCCGAACACAACTAGATCCAAACACAACTTAGACCCAAATTAACTTAGACCCAAACACAACTTAGACAAAAACACAACTAGACCCTAACACAACGAGACCCAAACACAACTAGACCCAAACACAACTAGACCAAAACACAACTAGACCCAAACACAACTAGACCCAAACACAACTAGACCCAAACACAACTAGACCCAAACACATCCAGACCCAAACACAACTAGACCCAAACATAACTAGACCCAAATACAACTAGACCCGAACACAACTAGATCCAAACACAACTTAGACCCAAACACAACTTAGACTCAAACACAACTTAGACCCAAACACAACTAGACCCGAACACAACTAGACCCAAACACAACTTAGACCAAAACACAGCTAGACCCGAACACAACTAGATCCAAACACAACTAGACCCAAACACAGCTAGACCCAAACACAACTTAGACCCAAACACAACTAGACCCACAACTCGCCCTGCACCAACGCCTGCTACCGAAGCTACTAAGACATTTCCCATAGCAATAGAATTCCTACGCTCGCCGTTATACAATAAATTGACTAAGGTTAGAGTAAAAAAACAGGTCATTATTGAAGCAATTGCGTCACATTTGAGGGCCATTAGGTTAAAGCTAATCGCTTCCACACCTCGGTTCCAGAACTTCAGGACTACCTGAGATTCAAAGAATAAGAAACCATCGTCCACCTGTAAGATACCTATGAATTCCGGTGTAACTAGATGAGAAAATGTGCTCACTCACATCCAGTGTAACTCGACTCTCACATTCAGTGTAACTAGACTCTCGCATCTAGTCCCATAGACTCTCACATTCAGTGTAACTAGACTCTCACATCTAGTCCACTAGACTCTCACATCCAGTGTGAAATCACTGACTGCTAGTCCTCGCATGCACGTATCAAAAGCCGTTTGAGAGAGTAGGTAGTGTGGCTAATGAAGTGATTGTCTGTGTGTACTCACGTCTGAGCTGATAGCAGCACTGAGTCTCGTGTCTTCCCCCCCCCCCCCCCCCCCCGCCCCGTGCGCGGTTCACGCGAGCTGTCGACAGGAAAGAGTATGGGGTTGGTGGCGGGGGAAAGAGGGGTACACCGATTTCACAATGTCTAAGACAGGATTGTGCAGCTATGTGGCTTTAAAGGTCATTTATTTAGCCTGGATGAATAGATGTTACAGTGCTAGAAGAGGTGTGACTGTGCTAGAAGAGATGTGACTGTGCTAGAAGGGGAGTGACAGTGATATCTTGGTGACAGAGACGATTATTGGGTTTAAACATAATTTTAAAAAACACTGAAAGCCAAGTTTTCCGTATAGCTCCCTTATGAAATGTGATATCAAGCAATGGAAGGTCGGGCTGAACATTTGACCAAACATGCATACAAGTTACGCACTTTATAAGAATCCCAATTAGTACCCCCCACCCCCACCCCCACCCCCAACCCCTCTTTTTTTTTTCAAGACTCGCTACCACACATTTTTTTAGGCCCCTTAATTATATGAATATCCTAATGACCCACCCGGAACTAATGACCCACCCGGAACTAATGACCCACCCGGAACTAATGACCCACCCGGATCTAATGACCCACCCCGACCTAATGACCCACCCGGACCTAATGACCCACCCGGAACTAATGACCCACCCGGAACTAATGACCCACCCGGAACTAATGACCCACCCGGAACTAATGACCCACCCGGAACTAATGACCCACCCGGAACTAATGACCCACCCGGATCTAATGACCCACCCGCTTTTACACAGCAGATTTATTTCACCAACTATTCTAAGGGGGACAAAAAAAATCTATTACGCACCAAACGCTCTTACACTAGTTTTTTTGAAAAGAACCTCCTTTCACTGAGCTATCGGGAATCTTATTTTATCTTAACCTTGAAAAACAGGTAAAACTGATTCTTGGAGGTTGGAGTGGGCTGAAAACTTGATAGAATCTGTTGTCATCGGTAACGAATCTGGGTTCCAAGTTTCAGCTCGATCGGTTGACAGGTAAAAATGGGGGGGGGGGAGAGGCAATTAGTCGTTCGGAGGTCTAACTAATAATATACAAGATTTAAAAACGTGTCATTAGGTGACAAAAAGCTATTAATAATTATTTTATTTTTTTAAAACGAGCAGAAAAAGCCTTCTCTACTGATTTGTGATAGTTTCTGCCCCGCTTTTGTTCACTGTGCCCAGGGGGTGACGAAAAAGTGAACCCTTTTTTTATAAAGAAGAAAACTAATGTTAATAGTTAACAATTTTTTTTTAAAATCTAAAACTCGTTTTAATGTTAACATTATGTTCATTTTTAAAAATTATACTATAGTTTGAGTTCAAGATATGAACGCGTGCCTTCTTTTGCCCCGCTCCTGATCATAATATCAGACACCTGAAAGATGAGTGCCTCCTGTGTGGACCTTGTCACATGTTACAGCGTTAAGGTCTAGTGCTGACTGAGGTATGCCACGTGGGGTGGACACAAGTACCGGCTAGTACGAAAGACAACACGGACCGCGATATAAATATTTGTTTAAAAGTTTAAATTGTGAGGTCATCTAATAAATACCTGACAACATACTAGCTCATTAATGTTAAATACAACGTCATCAAGATGTCAACACCATACATGCTGTTAACAAATAGACATGAAGATGTCAACACCACACATGCTGTTAACAAATAGACGTGAAGATATCAACACCACACCACATATGCTGTTAACAAATAGACATGAAGATGTCAACACCACACATGATGTTAACAAATAGACATGAAGATGTCAACACCACACATGCTGTTAACAAATAGACATGAAGATGTCAACACATACATGCTGTTAACAAATAGACATGAAGATGTCTACACCATACATGCTGTTAACAAATAGACATGAATATGTCAACACCACACATGCTGTTAACAAATAGACGTGAAGATGTCAACACATACATGCTGTTAACAAATAGACATGAAGATGTCAACACCACAATGATGTTAACAAAATGACATGAAGATGTCAACACATACATGCTGTTAACAAATAGACATGAAGATGTCAACACATACATATTGTTAACAAATAGACATGAAGATGTCAACACATACATGCTGTTAACAAATAGACATGAAGATGTCAACACCACAATGATGTTAACAAAACGTCATGAAGATGTCAACACCACACATGATTTTAACAAATAGACATGAAGATATCAACACCACACATGCTGTTAACAAATAGACATGAAGATGTGAACACCACACATAATAATAACAAATATACATGAAGATGTCAACACCACACATGATTTTAACAAATAGACATGAAGATGTCAACACCACACATGATGTTAACAAATAGACATGAAGATATCAACACCACACATGATGTTAACAAATAGATATGAAGATGTCAACACCACACATAAGTTAACAAAATGAAATGAAGATATCAACACCACACATGATGTTAACAAATAGATATGAAGATGTCAACACCACACATAAGTTAACAAAATGAAATGAAGATATCAACACCACACATGATGTTAACAAATAGATATGAAGATGTCAACACCACACGTAAGTTAACAAAATGACATGAAGATGTCAACACCACACATGCATCATTTAACTTCACAATGTAGTGTGTATGCTCCATCAGCATCAAGGTCGTTGTTCAAATCCAGTCGACACATCGCGCGTATTACATCATTGCAGAGGGTGGAGCAATCAAATCGGGTCGTGCAAGGTTGCACTCAGGCATGGTTTTATTTATAGCTTGCAGCGTGCTTTACACCTGACGTGATGTTGGAAATGACGTCACTTGATGTGTGGGGAGGGGGGCCTGGTTCCCCTCCACCGCGTGCCAGGTAACAGGATGACGCGTGTAAATACAAGCTTTACAGCTAAGGATTTCAAGCACGGCCAGGTTGGCTAAGATTTAATTTGTTTCTGGCTCATGAAGTTCTAATGAAGCTCTCTGTTTGTTTAACAAGTGCGGGACGAGACGGGAAGAGACGGGAAGAGACGGGAAGGCTGTTGATGAATACCGGGCACTGTTGCGTGCAGGAAGAGGCTGGGGCATTGGACTCAATAAACAAAGGGAAATGAGAATGAGTCCTGTTGGGATTAATTTGAGGGGAGGGGGGTGTTAAGGGGCGATGGTTAAGTTCGTGGATGGAGATGGGGTTTTGGAGTGCTGGTGAGGTTTTAGGGGAAAGTGTGTGGGGAGGGGTGGGGCGGGGGGGGTGTTAAGGGGCGATGGTTAAGTTATGTCTGTATGTGTGTACTGCTAACTTTGTTTGAACAATTTTGTGTGAGGTTAGGGTGGACGTTGGGGCGGGGGGGGTGTTAAGGGGCGATGGTTAAGTTTGTGGATGGAGATGGGGTTTTGGTGTGCTGGTGGGGTTTTAGGGGAAAGTATGGGGGGAGGGGTTTGTGGGTTGGGTTTTTACGTGGAGCAAGGCGCATGCTGATCTTGTGCTTGGCGGGAGGAATGTGTCGATGGTCAGAAAATAATGGCGGATTAGCTTTAGGTCATTCCAGGTCAATGGGCACGGACCTGTGTCCTCGCGTCTAACCTTTTAGTTCAGGGAGAGGTGTGGGAGTAAATTTCTTTGATTCTGAACTATTAATGAAAACGTTGTCATTCGTCCATGTATGTTACCGAATTTATTAGTGTTGCTACGGAGAGATGGAGTCGGAGTTAAAACGAACGTGGCGTTAAATCGAATGGGAGGTGTTTTGTTGATAAAAATATGGAGATGTTAGACGATGATTGATTGGATGACTCAAAGCAAGGTCGTGACATACATCAAAGCAAGGTCGTGGCATACATCAAAGCGAGGTCATGACATACATCAAAGCAAGGTCGTGACATACATCAAAGCAAGGTCGTGACATACATCAAAGCAAGGTCGTGACATACATCAAAGCAAGGTCGTGACATACATCAAAGCAAGGTCGTGACATACATCAAAGCAAGGTCGTGACATACATCAAAGCAAGGTCGTGACATGCATACTTCGAGGCACACAAAAAAAAAGAGTTATGATTATGACATTGGTCAGTCAAATTACAACCTGGTGCAATCCAAACACATTGAACGTGAGCAGATCGAAACAATCATGGCTGATGAGACATTTGTATTAGATTAAATAAATCAATCGGGTTATTTCCAGAGCACAGAGACGGCTCTCTTGAGAGTGACCAATGACGTCTTGCTCGCATTGGACAATGGTGATATCTCCATCATGATCCTCTTAGACCTCAGTGCGGCCTTTGACATTGTTGACCATGTAATCCTTTTCAAAACCCTTGAAAATTACTTTGGAAATTCTGGCTCACTTTTGGCTTGGTTTAGGTCCTACATCTCTGATAGAACGCAGGCGGTCTCTGTCGATGGCTGTCTCTCAGGCAGTGCTGATTTGGTGTACGGAGTACCACAGGGATCCGTTTGAGGCCCTATTCTATTCACATTATATATCAGTCCACTGCTCCTCTTGCTTGGGAGGCATGCTGTTGAGAGCCAGTCATTTCCAGATGACACGCAGCTATACAAGCATACCCATCCTTCTCTTGTCGATTCCGCTGTCCAGACTTTGCGGGGGTGCATTGATGATGTCAAGTCATGGATGACACTCAGCAAGTTGACGCTTAATTGTGACAAAACGGAAGCACTCCTCATCCACAATCACACATCATCCTCTACCTCAACTCTTCCTACCTAAGTAACTCTGACGTACGGTTTACACCCTCTGCTAGGAATCTTGGTTATATTCTTTCTAACAACATGTCTCTCGATAAACACATATCTCACATTTGTCGTTCAGCATACATCACTATCCGTCAGATCAGCTCCATACGCCACTACCTCGCAGTTAGTGCTACAAAAACTCTAGTCTGTGCTCTTGTTCTCTCTCGTCTTGACTATTGCAACTCTCTTCTGTCAGGTTCACCAAAACACTGCATAGAAAAACTGCAGAAAGTTCAAAACTCAGCTGCTAGGCTAGTTTTAAAGGCAAAAAAAAACGTGATCACGTCACTCCACTAGTCCATTCCCTTCATTGGCTACCTATACAGGCACGCATTGACTACAAGTTGTCTGTTCTCTGTCACAACTTTTTCTTGGATTCCTGCCCTTCCTATCTAACCGAACTTCTTTCTCTCTATTCACCCCTTCGACAGCTTCGGTCCTCTGCAGACACGCGTATTCTGTCCGTTCCCAAGACACACACTAAAACATATGGTGAACGATCTTTCTCTTTCTGCCCACCCAAACAGTGGAATTCTTTGCCACTAAACATACGCAAGATACCAACCACCCATCACTTCAAAACTGCACTCAAAACACATCTTTTTAAATTATACTACCCTGACTGATTCCCCTCCTGTGACCGATAAACGATCTTGCTGGCTGCCGTCCATTGCTTGCCTTGTAAAAGTTATGTGGTGGGGTGGGTGAATATACATTGCTGTTCTTTATTTCATAAATGTATTTTATTTTCATGTCATGATTATGTCTCTTTTGATAAAATTTTTATGTACACCACGGTGAGCCCAGCCCTAGGCTAGGGTACCGCGCTGTTTAAGACGTCTTTTTATATTATTATTATTCCCTTGTGTGAGCTTTTATTTACATAACGGAGGCTGTAATAGGTCATAGGTCAATGCAGTCGTGAGCATCCAAACATTTCCGGGTTATTTGAAAATGTGCTGACCTAATCTTCTCCCCTGGTTACCACCGTGTTTAGACATGCTGCTAATCACCTCTCGATATTCACATCATGTAATGCACCCAACACCATAAGGGTATCGGTAGGCTATATTGTACAAACACTGCGTACGCTAAACTCAGCATGCGCGTACACTTCTCAACCTTATGTCCTTGGAATGTGATGGGTTGAGCAATAGCTCCGGCACTGATCGCAGCCACTTGTAACATTTACAAGGGGTTTTTGTAACATTTGGTCGCAGTTTTACGCCATCCCCTCTTTGATGAATTCGTGTACGATTACCCAGGGACAGAGCGAGGGCTTGCGGGTGAGTGCTCCTGTTGTCTGTGAGATGACGTCAAAGGTTGCGGGGGAGAGCGCGTGTTTATCTATTGTCTGAGACGTCGTGCTTGCATCATTAGGACGTGCGCTGCCCCGTTCTTGGCGTAGCTTCGGTGCTTGCATCATTAGGACGTGCGCTGCCCCGTTCTTGGCGTAGCTTCGGTGCTCGCGTGACAGCGGGGCATTTGTCGCTTGCACGTGTACACTCGATTGTGCACGACTTTGTGTGCATCTCTGCAGCTAGGTCTGAATTTTTTCTCTCTGTGGAAAAATATGTAATAAAAGGAGTCTTAACTTCCCCACGACTCCAAGCCAGACACCCGTGACAATCTGGTGGAATCACCCATCAAGAGATCGTGTGGGGGGGGGGGTGCTCAGTCAATCAGTCGAGCCGAAACGACCCCCCCCCCTTTTCTCCCGGGACACCACGCTGCCTGAATACATGGGATCACAGGATAACACAAGCATAAATCAACCTACCCATCCACGGCGATTGTTAGAAGCAATGCTCCTGTGACAATCTGGTGGAATCACCCATCAAGAGATCGTGGGGGGGGGGGGTGCTCAGTCAATCAGTCGAGCCGAAACGACCCCCCCCCCTTTTCTCCCGGGACACCACGCTGACTGAATACATGGGATCACAGGATAACACAAGCATAAATCAACCTACCCATCCACGGTGATTGTTAGAAGCAATGCTCCTGCGCAGCTATTTTCCAGAGCATTTCTCCACAGGGTCTGGGACATTTGTCCCTAAAGCAGCAGGAGCCAATTGTTCGTAAATTTTAAAAAAGAAAGAAAAAATGTCTTCAAATGATCTGTTCGTAAATGTCCGTAGGAACTTGAGGATGTGCGTACAAAATTAAAAGAGACATTCTAAAAAGAGATATTCTAAAAAAAAGAGACATTCTAGAAAGAGACATTCTAAACAGAGACATTCTAAAAAGATACATTCTAAAAAGACACATTTTAAAAAAAAGAGGCATTCCTTAAAAAGACATTATAAAAAGAGACATTCTAAAAAAGAGACATTCTAGAAAGAGACATTCTAAACAGAGACATTCTAAAAAGATACATTTTAAAAAGAGACATTAAAAAAAGAGACATTCCTTAAAGAGACATTATAAAAAGACACATTATAAAAAAGAGACATTCTACAAATGAGTTTTAAAGTGTAAAAAAAACCCAAAAGAAAACAACATCTCAACTGTTGTGATTAGTTTCTTATTTGCTTGAAAATTGTTGACAGCAATCTGGAGAAAATCAACACTGTTGAGAGTAGTGCACACTAAAGTAAGCTGACAAAATGGGGTCTGGCGTGAGGTATGCAGGCGTAATCAATACGACATTGTCGTTGGGAGTCTTAGCGAGGATTCAATTTCTTTTTTTTTTTAAGCTTCATGAGTTTTTTAAAAATCCTTCACATTAAATTCAACTTTGTTTGTGGTGGGCTTGCTTGCTGGGGAGGCTAATTGACCCACTCCCCGTCAAGGTATCGAGCTGAAACCTGGCACATAGACGTGTTGGCGATGACAACACATATTTTCAAATGTTCAGGCCCTAACCCAACCTAATCCTTCACATTAAATTCAACTTTGTTTGTGGTGGGCTTGCTTGCTGGGGGAGGCTAATTGACCCACTCCCCGTCAAGGTATCGAGCTGAAACCTGGCACATAGACGTGTTGGCGATGACAACACATATTTTCAAATGTTCAGGCCCTAACCCAACCTCCAAAAAATCCGTCGTTCACTTTGTTCAAGGAGAAGATAAAAATGAAATAACCAAAGAACTGTGTTCAATGAGATTCTTTTTTTTTTTTTTTTAAATCGCCAGTGCGTTTGGTGCGCAATATTTCTATTTTTATTTTTCTGACGTAGTTGGTGAACTTAATCAACGGTGTAAAGCCAGGTGTGTCTTTAGAATAGGTATAGCGTTCAGGGGGCGTGAAACAAATGTGCCGTTGCGAGTCTTGTGGGGGGGGGGGAGGGGGGAGACGCCACTCATTGGGATGCTTATCAAGTGCATTACTTGTATGCATGTTTTGTCGAATTTTCACCCCCACCCCCATAGCTCGAGATGACATTTTGTCAAGGATTTTTACGAAAAACATTGTTTCTAGCGGTCGTTTCATTTTGGTTTTCATTTTAAAAAGTGTGCACTTGTATTGACACTTAACACTATTAAAAGTGGACAGGTCTCAGGTAGACTAAATGTCAGTGAAATAAATCAATCGTCTCTTAGAGCTGAATGAAAATTTTCAAGCATTTTTTTTTTCACTTTCAGGGGGCGCAATAATGATATTTGTTTAGTACTTTTATAAACTTTAGAAGTGATTTTATCTCCCTTCATTTTCCAACAAATTTGTTTTTCATATGTGTATGTAACGCATCTTTCAAAATTGAAAGAGTAATATTTCAGAACATGTCGTGATTCAATAAAGTTTGATCTGTTCGGGGGTAGGTTAATCTTTTGGAAGGTTTTAAAATCTATTGGGAGGTTGTATAATCTGTTTGGCGCCTGTATAATCAGTTTGAAAGTAGTTTAATCTTTTGCGAGGAAATGTAATTTTTCGGCAGTGGTATAATCTCTTGTGAGTTAGCGTAATCATTTTGGATTTACAATAGGATGTGCTTTGGAAGGGGGGTGGGTTAGGGTAGAATACTATTTATTGGTTTAATATAATCTGAGGGGAAGTAATATTATCATTTGTGAGCTTACATTTCATCAAGGGAGGAAGTATCATCATGTGAGGGGATGTTCCTTAAAAAAGATGAGGCTTAATCTCCCCCATTAAGCGCAGACTGTGCCAACCCAGGGGTTGGTGTTTGTATAGCAACTATAAGTGCGCGTGTGCCAAGTTGAAATAGTTCATTCTTGTGAAATCAAAAAAATAATAATTCAAAAAATAATAATAATCTTTGAAAGAAACAATGAAAGATAGGTTAGCTGTGCTTTCACCCTAAATAAAATTGTCCCAACGTCCTATACGTGATTATGTCTTCGTTAGTCCTGACAAATCGTCCCGATGTCCTACACGTGATTATGTCTTCGTTTTTCCGAAACCTCTCTAGGTATAATTTATTGTTTAGTCACGGTGTGATTATCGATCTTCAGATTTCCCATCTCTCGATTGATCTTTAATCAGCCGGTGGCGGTCTTTGAAAAGATTCATTAGGTCACAATTATTTCTGTCTGTTGGTGAGTGGGGACGTCGGGTGTTGTCAGTGTGGGGCATGGGGTGAGAGAATATTAGTTCAACTCAATGACACCCCCCCCCCCCGAAGGTGAGTAAACGTTTCGAAGACCTCGTTCCTCACTGAAAGACAATAGAGTGAAGGATCTAAAGGAATCTTGCATGGCAGAATCGGTGACATACGCTTTTAATTGATTCTAACGGCATGACTGGCAGGGAACGTAAGGGAAAGGCTGCTATGTTTTTTTTTATTGTAACAATTTTAAGGACAATACCCGGGGTCAAGTTGAATACCTGGTGCATTCAACAGTTTAACATCATCATCAAGATTAAATACGTGTAATGTATCGTTTCTGAAATTCAAAATTAGAAATGACGCTGATAAATTATATCGTAACATATGTCGTGCTAGCAATCGGTGTAAAGAGATGTGTCTTCATTGCGAGCAAAATTCTATGTTGCCATCCATTGAAGACAGAGCACCAGTTAACTGCGCGCCAAGTTCTATATTGACATCCATTGAAGACAGAGCACCAGTTCACTGCGCGTCAAGTTCTATATTGACATTCATTGAAGAAAGAGCACCAGTTAACTGCGCGCCAAGTTCTATATTGACATCCATTGAAGACAGATCACCAGTTGACTGCGCGCCAAGTTCTATATTGACATCCATTGAAGACAGAGCACCAGTTCACTGCGCGCAGAGTTCTATACTGACATCCATTGAAGACAGAGCACTAGTTCACTGCGCGCCGAGTTCTATATTGACATCCATTGAAGACAGAGCACCAGTTCACTGCGCGCCGAGTTCTATATTGACATCCATTGAAGACAGAGCACTAGTTCACTGCGCGCCGAGTTCTATATTGACATCCATTGAAGACAGAGCACTAGTTCACTGCGCGCCGAGTTCTATATTGACATCCATTGAAGACAGAGCACCAGTTCACTGCGCGCCGAGTTCTATATTTACATCCATTGAAGAAAGAGCACCAGTTCACTGCGCGCCGAGTTGTATATTGGAAGGTTTTACAATCTATTGGGATGTTGTATAACCTGTTTGGCGCCTGTATAATCAGTTTGAAAGTAGTTTAATCTTTTGCGAGGAAATGTAATTTTTCGGCAGTGGTATAATCTCTTGTGAGTTAGCGTAATCATTTTGGATTTACAATTGAGTTGTATATTGACATCCATTGAAGACAGAGCACCAGTTCACTGCGCGCCGAGTTCTATATTGACATCCATTGAGGAAAGAGCACCAGTAGATTATTAAACGTAGTTGAGACTCCCAGCAAATTTACGCATGGATAAGAACTGTGAAGTGGGTAAAAATCTGGGGGGGGGGGGGGGGTTCAAAAAACCCCCAACGGCCACTTTGAGTAGCTCCAGAATAAAACGATTCATGTACATTAACAGTCTTTTCACCTCTCCTTGCACATCTCATTGCTCATCTCCTTTCACATTCCATTGCACATCTCATTGCACATCTTCGTGAAGATTTCATTGCTCATATCCTTTGAGATTTCATTGCACATCTCCTTGCACAACGTCTTGAAAATTTCCTTGCACATATCTTTGCACATCTCCTTGCACACATCAGTAAACATTTCCTTGTACATCTCCTTGCACATATCAGTAAACATTTCCTTGCACATCTCCTTGCATATACCCTTGTACATCTCCTTGCACATCTCCTTGCACGTATCAGTGCAAATTTCTTTGCACATCTGCTTGCAAAACTGACAGTACAATTTAACGTAGTAATTCTCCACATTCATTACAATAACGGTCTTAAAGTGAAGATATATTGGTTACCTGGCCGGTAGTTCAAACGGCACAATAAAAAAATCCGGCTCCTGGTTGATGACATCATCATGCATTACTTGAATATAGATTGACTTGAACATTGTCAATAACCTGTGTTGAAGTCTGGACGAATCTGACCAGCTTGTCACACTCACTCTGGAGCCCATCCTCTGACCAGCTTGTCACACTCACTCTGGAGCCCATCCTCTGACCAGCTTGTCACACTCACTCTGGAGCCCATCTTCTGACCAGCTTGTCACACTCACTCTGGAGCCCATCCTCTGACCAGCTTGTCACACTCACTCTGGAGCCCATCCTCTGACCAGTTTGTCACACTCACTCTGGAGCCCATCCTCTGACCAGCTTGTCACACTCACTCTGGATCCCATCCTCTGCAGTAATGGACAACCAGGCCCAAGCCAACCCAACTTGAATGATAAATTGCACACTATCTTTTTTGTTGACTCCTGCACTGATCTTCCAGGCCACGCTCAAAACGTTACGTGAAAAATTGAAGAAAAAAAACCTTTCAGTCCACTTAAGGATATTCTAATTTGACAAATGGAGTATCGCTGCAGTAACGTTGTTTTTTTCCGAGTATTGGAAAATTGATTCCACAATCGACAGGAAGTGGCTAATGGAAAAGTAAATCTTGACCGTGATTCTAATTTAGGAGCCTGTGGCAATACGACGTAAGGAAAGCTGTTCACTAGAACAATCTGTTAGCGTGTGAGTAGAACGTGGATCAGTGGCCTACGGGGGCGTAGCTATAGGGTTAGTGAGACGCGGGGCGGGACCGTATATTTTGCCGCCAACACCACCCAACCTCCCGAAAATACCGACCCTCCATTTAAAGAAAAAAAAAGGCCCCCTCCCGGGACAGTCTTCCCCCCCACCCCTTCCTACGCCCCTGGTGGACTAGCATTATTTGTAGATCTGGGGACTGTGGATAAGACTGTCATGTGACATTAAAATGACAAGCGCATGAGGTTGAACAATCAAATATTACCTCACCTGGTTGTTGGGTACCTGAATTAAAATGTTGACATTTCTTGCTGGTTCCAACGTTGATGGCTTTAAATCTGATTTAGGGAAGATTTTATAATGACTGATTTGAAACTGACGTCATTTGTGCCAAGCTGAAGAAGAGTTTTAAAGACACTTACAGGAAACAGCAGGTGATTATTTCAGAAATTTTCCACGGGGGGGGGGGGGGGGCCTTCGACCTTGGGGGGGGGGGCAGGGGTGGTAGGGCCAGATGATTTGTTGTTGGAATTTTTTTTGTT
>CAXITT010000341.1:22532-57063 GCA_964033795.1 Lymnaea stagnalis | reverse complement strand
CCCCCCCCCCTCCCCCCACCCCGTTATAAATTGACAGTTGCCGGTGGATCCTTTATGGACTAGCAAGTGATTAGAACATAAACATAATAGTCAGGTTTTTATGTGCTCATATCAAAGGGTTTTTCAATAGGTATATTAACAGGTATATCCATTGGAATATGAATAGGTATATCAGTTGGTAAATAAATTGGTAAATAAATTGGTAAATCAATTGGTAAATCAATTGGTAAATAAATTTGTAAATAAATTGGTAAATAAATTGGTATAAATTGGTATATCAGTTGGTATATCTATAGGTACATCAGCAAGTATGTCAATAGGCATATCAATTGGTATAAGAGTTGGTGTATCAATAGGTATATCAACAGATCAGAAATACAGAGCTTACGGAAAATACTTGTAAAAATTGCCTTTTTCATTATCATCGATTTTCTTTCATTTTTTCTTCCATTTGTTTAATTTGAAGAATGTTTTTTATTTTTTTTTAAACATCCAGTTTAAAGTGTTAATATTTATAATTTTTAATCTGTATTTAACCCAATCTGACGCAAAGAAACTTTCCATTTAAACACAGAATTTAAAACGTCTTTGGAAACAAATACAAAGAGAGAAATACATTTCCAGCAATGCCATCTTTTAAATAGAAAAAATGTCTGACAACACGAACCGGCTTTGTCAACAAATCCTTTGGACGAATTTCGGTACCCTAAGTCTGGGCAGGATGGGGGCTTAGTGTGTGCTGTACCCTCAGTTTGGACAGGATGGGGCTTAGTTTGTGCTGTACCCTCAGTTTTGGGCAGGATGGGGCTTAGTTTGTGCTGTACCCTCAGTTTGGGCAGGATGGGGCTTAGTTTGTGCTGTACCCTTAGTTTTGGGCAGGATGGGGCTTAGTTTGTGCTGTACCCTCAGTTTGGGCAGGATGGGGGCTTAGTTTGTGCTGTACCCTCAGTTTGGACAGGATGGGGCTTAGTTTGTGCTGTACCCTCAGTTTGGGGCAGGATGGGGGCTTAGTTTGTGCTGTACCCTCAGTTTGGACAGGATGGGGCTTAGTTTGTGCTGTACCTGTACCCTCATTTTGGGCAGGATGGGGCTTAATTTGGGCTGTACCCTCAGTTTTGGGCAGGATGGGGCTTAGTTTGTGCTGTACCCTCAGTTTGGGCAGGATGGGGCTTAGTTTGTGCTGTACCCTCAGTTTGGACAAGATGGGGCTTAGTTTGTGCTGTACCCTCAGTTTGGGGCAGGATGGGGGCTTAGTTTGTGCTGTACCCTCAGTTTGGGCAGGATGGGGGCTTAGTGTGTGCTGTACCCTCAGTTTGGGCAGGATGGGGCTTAGTGTGTGCTGTACCCTCAGTTTTGGGCAGGATGGGGCTTAGTTTGTGCTGTACCCTCAGTTTGGGCAGGATGGGGGCTTAGTGTGCTACGAATACTTGTTAACCAACATAGACTATCACCACCTAGTGAAAGTGCTACACGGTCAAGACGATCCCCCACGATCCCTCAATGCATCATGATGACATTGCTTCCCTTGCAGGCACGAGGCGGGCATGGAGGAGCGAGAACACCTGATGCTATTCTACCATTATGACGATGCCCTGACCTTCTCCCTGGTAGCTGCAGCCAGCAAGTGTTTAAGTAAGTTGAAAAAATAAAAATAATTATGCAGTTGAAAAAAAAAATTGAGCAAAAAAAAACCCAACAAATTGATCGTAATAATAGGCAATTACTTATGACTTCTTCGCTCGTTGCCAGAGAATCGAAATCTTCATATTTTTAAAAAAGAAAAAAAATTGTGTTTCGATTTTTTAAAAAAACCTGATCTGAAAATAATGCGTTAAAATAGTCGTTCAATCTACTTGTTGTGGTGTCTAGATATCTGTAAACATGAAAACATGATTTAGATCACGGGGTTTCAAACTCGCGGCCCGCGGGCCATTTGCGGCCCGCAGAAGATATTTTGCGCGTTTTCCCCATTCTCATATCTATAATGTGACCCTCCGCGAAGGGGATCAGTCGAACCTCACCAACTAGTCTAATTCTGAGTGTTGTTATGTTGGTCTAGATTTGGACGTTGCTTGTAATGGTAAAAACCGTTTTAAAATCGGACTATACGTTTTTATTTGGTAGCATTGTATGAGACAAACATGGCGGCCAAAGTGCGGTTTGGAGAAAACACGTTTCGAATATAAGAATACATATTTCAAAATTTTAAAAAAAAATTCAGTTAGTGGGTAATGCACAGCCGTAATTGTGTAAATCGTAGTAACCTGATACAGTATCAAAGAATCCTGATTTAAATTGCAGCTAGTGTTTATGAGTGAGGGAAATTCCGAACCTGTCAATTTGGTCACTGGCAACGAGCAGTAGGAGGAAGAAAGTGAAACCTAGTTCTTGGGGACCCTTAATGTTTTTATTTTTTATTACTAAAGGTTGAGCAGATTATAACAGCTTTGCTTTATTTAATTTGTAATCTCTGTTTTTGTGGAATGCTTCATGCGGCCCAGTCTCACTCAGACTCTGCCTCCTGAGACGCCCCGGATGATTTGAGTTTGAGACCCCTGATTTAGATGATGAATCATTTCCACAAACGGTATGCATCGATGACCTTTCAGGGTTTTCCCAACCATGCCGATCAGTTGAGATTTAAGATAGTAACGTGACAGTGTTTCTAGTCATAGCGGAGCAGTAAGGAACATTAAAATCCGGGTTTGAATGAACAAAATGTAAAAATCGTAAGAAGTAAATATTCCAGCACTTGGGGATGAGATATTCTTTGCCGTCCCCACACAGTTGTTGTCATGTTTACGTAACAATGGCCCAAATTGTATTTTTAATAACTTGTGTGATTGCTTCTTGTGTGATTGCTTCTTGTGTGATTGCTTCTTGTGTGATTGCTTCTTGTGTGATTGCTTCTTGTGTGATTGCTTCTTGTGTGATTGCTTCTTGTGTGATTGCTTCTTGTGTGCACTTATTAACCATAGTTTAACTCGCCTTCTTTCTAGTTAACTGCTGTTATTATATAACTGAAACATTTTCATTTGAACTGTCATTTTGTTAATCCACCCTCTACAAGCATATAATATGTTCCTACTCCCCTGTATTACAGATACACATCGTCTTACACCCCATTCTCCCGTGGTGTAACGTATATCCCCTGACACCCCATTCTCCCGTGGTGTAACGTATATCCCCTGACACCCCATTCTCCCGTGGTGTAACGTATATCCCCTGACACCCCATTCTCCCGTGGTGTAACGTATATCCCCTGACGCCCCATTCTCCCGTGGTGTAACGTATATCCCCCGACACCCCATTCTCCCTTGGTTTAACGTATATCCCCTGACACCCCATTCTCCCGTGGTTTTACGTATATCCCCTGACACCCCATTCTCCCGTGGTTTAACGTATATCCTCTGACACCCCATTCTCCCGTGGTTTAACGTATATCCCCTGACGCCCCATTCTCCCGTGGTTTAACGTATACATTCCTCTGACACCCCATTCTCCCGTGGTTTAACGTATACATTCCTCTGACACCCCATTCTCCCGTGGTGTAACGTATACATTCCTCTGACACCCCATTCTCCCGTGGTGTAACGTATACATTCCTCTGACACCCCATTCTTCCGTGGTTTAACGTATACATTCCTCTGACACCCCATTCTCCCGTGGTGTAACGTATACATTCCTCTGACACCCCATTCTCCCGTGGTGTAACGTATACATTCCTCTGACACCCCATTCTCCCGTGGTGTAACGTATACATTCCTCTGACACCCCATTCTCCTTACTCCCAGACATCGCTGTGGACACCGTCCTGGAGGTGTTCGGTGACTTTTTCCTGGTCCACTGTCTGCGGTATGGCTACGACGACATGCTGAGAACCCTCGGCTCTGACATCACTAGTTTCATCCAGAACCTTGACTCCTTGCACTCTCTCCTGGCGCTGACCTACGACAAGATTGTGGCGCCATCTTTCAGGTGAGTCGGTCCGTGTGAGGTCATGTCCTACGACAAGATTGTGGCGCCATCTTCAGGTGAGTCGGTCCGTGTGAGGTCATGTCCTACGACAAGATTGTGGCGCCATCTTTCAGGTGAGTCGGTCCGTGTGAGGTCATGTCCTACGACAAGATTGTGGCGCCATCTTTCAGGTGAGTCGGTCTGTGTGAGGTCATGACCTACGACAAGATTGTGGCGCCATCTTTCAGGTGAGTCGGTCCGTGTGAGGTCACGTCACGTCAACATTTACACCAACTCACGAGAAAGCAAATTGTAATTAAATTAGCAAAACGTAAGATTGCTGTGAATTGGCTTCTATACCAAAACCAAAGGAAGCTCTGGAATTATTTCGCTCAGTATAATCTCGTTGAGGAAAACATTTCCATTGGAAATTTTTACCTCAAAGGTCATCAAGGTACTGGTCATTATATCCTACTGATACAATTCAGTGACCCAAATAAACAGGAAGTTTATGAACATGGGACACAACAATGCATTGGCTATGCTCCCATGATTGCTTCAGATATCTTGTGATCAACACTGGAGTTATCTGCCCAGAATATATCTGATGACATGACCATTGATAAATTCGTGTTTAGACTCGTGTTTGCACCGCTTAGTCCCGCACATTAGATTATTATCTCATTGCCCTCCAGGCTGGTCCTGACATGTCTCACCCATTGTGTGATTGTTTCTCACAATCCTCATGTTTCATAGCATACCATATTCCATATTTATTGTCCCCCCTACCCCCCCCACACATTCCATGTTCTTATGCATTCCATATTCCATTACATTCAATTTCCCACCAGATGCCATATCCCACCACATTCCAAATTCCATCACATTCCATATTTCACTACATTCCATATCCCACAACATTCCATATGCAAACACATGCCATATCACATCACATTCCATATTCCATCACATTCGATATTCCACCACATTCCATATTCTACCACATTCAATATCCCACCACATTCCATATCCCGCCACATTCCATATCCCACCACATTCCATACCCCAGCACATTCCATATACCACCACATTCCATATCCCACCACATTCCATATCCCACCACATTCCATATCCCATCACATTCCATATACCACCACATTCCATATCCCACCTCATTCCATATTCATTGTCCATCTCCCACCCCCACATTCCATGTTCTTATGCATTGCATATGCCATTACATTCAATTTCCCACCACATGCCATTTCCCACCACATTCCATATCCCACAACATTCCATGTCCCACCCCATTATATATCCCACCACATACCATATCCCACCACATTCCATGTCCCACCCCATTATATATCCCACCACATACCATATCCCACCACATTCCATATCCCACCCCATTATATATCCCACCACAATATTTTCATGTAGAAAATTAAGCCACCTTCATTATCCCATCCATAAATACCTAACCCGGCTTGTAAGCACTTTGTAAGCACTTTGTAAGCACTTTGTAAGCACTTTGTAAGCACTTGACATCACTTTCAATGGAGCTGTCCTAAAAACACAAAAATGAAAAATTAATATAAAGATGGAAACATTGAACTCATGAGAGTGCTCAGAAATCAAACGAAAGTCCAATGTCTCCGCTTAACGCTATACTACCACCTATAATGCTGTTAGATTAATGCTATTTGATTCTGGGATCGCGTGGTTTAATAAAACTATATTAACAACAACAAAAATTATTATCTTATTGACCAATGCTTTTCACATACATTTGATATTGCTGACAAACACATTTTTGTAGTGTTGTCCTCTTAAAGTAGAAACAAATTTATTTTTTTTTTTAAATTCATGTCAGAACTTTTTTTTCAGACACCTAAATCATCCATAAAAGAAAATGCATTTCAGTCTTTAAACAGACAGACAATTGTGTTCGAGGCAAAGTGTTTACATTAAAGAGGAATTGTACTTCACGGAACTCGCTTTCTTGTCGGTGCATGCGCCTGTGCCGTAGAAAAGATCTCCAGATGACTTTGGTCCCTGTGGGAGTCTTAAAGTACACGTCTGAAAAAGAAATTGTGTTTCAAAACACTTGCATTCGATCACGATTTGTTTGAACCAATCACAAAGGTCGTGCCTATAATCAAATCTATTTCGGATAGCATCTAAATCAAAGTTAACAAACGTTCTCTGCGCTTGATTCATACAAAGCATGTTCTCTGACTCTCCGTCAACCACAAGTATCACATTTTACCAAAATAATGTAATTGGAGTCGGGGAATAGTAAAACTACTCTGCTACATTCTTGATGCCTTAGAACAGGGGTTCCCAACCTTCCTAGTGTCGCGACCCTTTATTACAGTTCCTCGTGCTGAGGCGAACCCCAACCGAAATATTATTTTCTTTGCTACTTTATAACTGTGGAGTATGTGTGTTTTTTTCGATGGTCTTAGGCGGAGACCCTTGGGAAAGGGTCGTGCGACCCGGAAAGGGGTCGCGACCCACAGGTTGAGAACCGCTGCCTTAGAATGAGATGCTCTTAGATCTTTCTTATGGTGGCGATGAACCAAATATTCACAGTGCTTGCTTCCCATGGGCGGATTTTTTTGGGGGGCGTGGAGTGGGTGCCGTTTCGTCCAAGCCACAATCCCTCTCATGCTAGAAGCAAACCTCATTTCCTCGTCAAGGGGGGCAATATAAACCCCGACCTGATGAGGAGGAGTTAAAACCTTTAAATATCGACTAGGACAGTGTTTCCCCCAGACAGTGGTCAGCACAACATGAATATTTATAAATGATCAAAGAAAAAGACAATTTAATTAATATTAATATTGCAATTTCGAAACGTGTCCATTGGTCAGCCAAACTTTTACGTTTGCAGTATTTATTATTTTTTTTTAAAGAAACTCATTAAGCGCAGTTATCAGGAATTTTATTTCATGAAATCAACGTCATCATATTCCTTCATTTTCAGCCTTGTAAAAACAGGAAAAACTGATTTTTGGGGTAGGGATCAGGGGGAGGGGGGGGGGGGTCGTGAAAATTCGGTACAATGTGTTTTCATCGGAAACAACTCGATAAGTTGGCAGGAAGTGATCCAATTCGCCTTCCAAAAATTTAAAAACTGATTTTTGGGGTAGGGATCAGGGGGAGGGGGGGGGGGGTCGTGAAAATTCGGTACAATGTGTTTTCATCGGAAACAGCTCGATAAGTTGGCAGGAAGTGAGTCAATTCGCCTTCCAAAAATTTTGCCACTCAGTCAAACCCCCCACCACCACCACGGGCGAAAAAAAAAAGAAATAATCATAAGGATTATAAAAGGGAACACATATCGCCGAATATGCGCATATATACATTCAATAAGAAACGTGTTGTTCCCAAATAAAAAATGGCGCCAACACTTAAAGCTCAAACCTTTTAAATTCAAAATCTTAATCAGTAGCAAGAGTGAGATCTACTCTGTCACAGTGCGGCAGTTAGCTCAGAACATGTTTCACAATCAACTTCCCTTAAGAAGAAGCACACCAATTGGGAAATGTGTATTTGATTGTGGTATCGATTGCATGGATCGGTCTAATGAGCTATAAAAACGTTTCCAAAAGATGAACTTTTTCATTTTAGATATGTTAAATCGACGTTACAAATCCTGCGTTCCTTTGGGAATCATCAGATGGTTACCTGACAATCAGTATAAATCTTGCCAGATGGACGAATGTGTCAGCGTCATACACATTTCCGATACAAAAGCTTCAGTTGGCACTTAGTGTGCGAAGAAAATATGGTGTTGGAAATAAACCATTATTTTTTTTCCCCCACTGCTATGCGTTAGCGCTTGTGATGTGAAGCGAGATTATACGTTTAGATCAATTATGAGTTTAGTTCATTTCTAATCAAATCTGACATGCCGGGC
Organism: Lymnaea stagnalis; assembly: GCA_964033795.1. Classification (NCBI taxonomy): domain Eukaryota; kingdom Metazoa; phylum Mollusca; class Gastropoda; family Lymnaeidae; genus Lymnaea; species Lymnaea stagnalis. Next base: position 49,178 of record CAXITT010000341.1, on the reverse strand, counting down.
CATCACAAACTTATTAAAAATCAATTCATAGGGCGGCATAAATTGCATACATCGTGGGCTTGACTGTATTTATGAATTTGTAAACTTGTGTCTTTAAAGTAAGTTCAAAATGAGACCTTCTACCATGTTCTGAAAAAGGTCACGGACTCAAACAACAAACTTAAGCGCCAACGGGAATGACGACAAAGACTTAACATAACAAAGGAAAAATTATCTGGGTTTATCCGGATGAAAGCATTGGATTTTTCTAGACAACATCTAGAATGATGTAACGGAAATCCAGTCGGTTGAATGGGATTGGATATTTTTAATACCTGCATAAAGTTTAAGATGTCAACGTTCTTTTCAAGTTCTCCACGAATTTCTGACAATACGGCATTCTGAAATATAACTTCACCAAAGGGAAAAAAAAATTTAAATAATATATATATAAGAGGCCATGCTTTGTAAAGTGATACGAACACGTATAGTGTTGCCTCACAAGATATAAGAGGCCATGCTTGGTAGAGTGATAGGGGCACCTTATAGTGTTGCCTCACTAGATGTAAGAGGCCATGCTTGGTATAGTGATAGACACTTGATAGTGTTGCTCACCAGATATTGAATACACATTTAACATCTTTGCTCAAACATTTACAATACTTTTATAAGTTGTTTTTTTTTTCTTTTGGTGTGCCGCCAAATTCTGTGTGGGGCCTAGGTGTGTGGTGGTAGGAAAAATGTTACGAATCATGAGCACGGAGACTAACACCTCTGCTAGCTGTTTTCTTGACCTTCTAGAGCCGATTCGTCATGCAACGATATTAAATTAGCTCTTGAGATCTTCAACTGCGTACTGGAAGGATATTATCATATGTTTTGATATCCCCATCGTCTTATGGAGGAATGTTATCAAAGTTTTACCTCATCCCAGTTTGGCTTGCGTTGATAAAATCATATTCTTCCTTTTGTCTGCCAAAAAAGTCATTTGTATGAGAAAACCCACTCGAGTCGAACTCGTACATGTTTAAAACATCTTTAGATATTTGATCTTACTTAATGGATGGGTCTATGGTATAGATCAGTGGTCCCCAAATGGTGGTCCTTGGACCCTCACCGGTCCGCATGCCTAACGCTGCCGGTCCCCATAGCATAAATATTTATTGTCAAATAGAAATAAAAGTATAAAAATAAATCATGCACCGGTCCCTGTAAAATTTTGAAACTTGTTCACCGATCCGCCAAACTTAAAAGTTTGGGAACCACTGGTATAGATGGTTTTGATGAAATAGATGGATTTATGAAATATATTGTTTTATGAAATAGATGGGTTTATAAACATGATCTGTTTATGGATTAGGTGGGTATATGGATTAAATATGTTTTATGGACTACGGGTCCTTCTCAAAATGTAGACATTTTGGTTGTTTCATGAATGGCTTTTATAAATATATTTTTAAATAAATAAATGGGTCTAATTTTAAAAAAAAAATGAGTTGTATTCGTGAGTTGTATTCGTGAGTTGTATTCGTGAGTTGTATTTGGGAGTTGTATTCGTGAGCTGTATTCGTGAGTTGTATTCGTGAGCTGTATTCGTGAGTTGTATTCGTGAGTTGTATTCGTGAGTTGTATTCGTGAGTTGTATTCGTGAGTTGTATTCGTGAGTTGTATTCGTGAGTTGTATTCAAGAAGCTGATTTGATTGTGGATTAAATGTATGTATGTATTGCATACATGGCTTCGATTTTCAATTGAACGGGTTTGAATAATTTGATTGGTCTCATCGAATTAATGTGTCCCAGCATTTCATCGCGTCAGATAAAGCAAATCGAATATCAATTCCCCCAAAAGAGGGCTCAGAAACCTCTAAGTGCGTGCACAGAATAAAACTGATTTAAGATCTCTGAGTTAGATCTAACGCACGACCTCTGGGGAGGGGGGGGGGATCTGGTGAGTACCACTGCAATTAGCTGTAATGTAGAGTGTGTAGAGCCTTACAGCTCCTGATAATACGTCTAAGATTTCAGTTCGATCGACCCGACCGACTATCGGGTCAAAAGATTTTTAACGTACAAATCTGTCGATAAACTTGGTGTATCCAAGGCCAGATCGTTCTGGCTCACAACAATTAAACAAAATAAAACGTTTAGAAACTGCTCAAATCATTCAAAAATATAAAATTGAGTATGGGTAGTTAAATCATTTGCATCTCTCTATATATAGGATGATAGGAGATGTCTCAACCAAAGTGATTCATCTTTGCCGTTCATCAATACGTATCTTAGTTCTTTCAGCTGTTGAATGGAGGAAAAGAAGTGGTACATATAGAAAAGAAGTTGTACACATAGAAAAGAAGTTGTACATATAGAAAAGAAGTTGTACATATAGAAAAGAAATTGTACATATAGAAAAGAAAATGAGTGGTAAATATAAGGACAGATTGGTAACCGTTAGAATAATGGTAAATTTGGACTGTATTTTAATGTGTTAATAAAAGGACATTTTTTTTTAAGGTGTGAGACGTCCAGTGATGGGTCATTGAGACTACATTACTACAGTGCCAGGAAAGGTCTCCATCCATTGGTCAAAGGTGAGCTGACCACTGTATCGCCAGAGGATGAATAAGTAATAAGAGAACCAGAAGTCACAGGAATGTTAGATCAATTAAAGCACGTTATTCTTCTTGTAGTTTAACTATACATTTTTTTTTTTTGAAAAAGTAGTTTTCCTGGTTGACCAGGTCAATTATTCTATTAAAAAAAACCAAGTATTTCCCGATATCTAAACTTACTTAAATTTCTGCTCAAAATCTTTTATTTTTTAGCTACTTTCTACCAATAACTAAATCAACGCTCTAAAAAGTAGAAAACATTTCTTAAAATGCAATACGCAAATAAAGCACGGTATGCGTAGCATTGTAGAAAACCCTTCTATGAAGTCAAATGATTCGAATTCATTGTAAACTAAAATTTAATTTGCTGTATTTTATTTATTTTGTTTCAAAATAGTTTCTGCGCTTAAACTCACAAGTAGTAAATCTTTTTTTTAAAGTTATCATTTTCGTTTTCTAGTTTTTTAGATTTAAAATTTAATATTTAAATTATCGAAAGAAATAAAATTATATTCTTTTTTTAAAAAACAACGAATGCTTACAAAATCCCGGTTAAATGGACATAATTCTTTACTTACTTACTTATGCCTTTTGCCCTGTTAAGAGCATAGGCCGTATTCCAGAATTTTACATTCATACCTGTCCTGCGCTTCATTTTCCGGTTGCTTTAGCTTGGCATAAAACTAAAAGGTAGTGTTAGGTAGGACGTGTTAACGTCACACTTTCCCCGTGCCGTGAACTCTGTTTGACCCCAAATTAGACTGCGTTCGTATTGGGCGTGGCCTATTTCTTTTGATCTTTTTTTTTTTTTTACCATACAAAAATCTATCGTCTTGACTCGAATGTAGTACAAAATTGTACCGGTAGTAAATTATAGAAATGTGTAGAAGATTCGAGTCAAGACTACAGTGTATAATCTGCCCCCAAATCTTCTTAGAAACAGTGGATACTCATATATATAAAGCCGGGGAATAGAAAGGAGAGCGGAGTTTGATAGAGATATTTTTCACTTGACGAGACAAGTGTATTATTCTGTGTGTACTTATGTGTGTTTATTCGCATTCATCATTGTACATTATTAATTGGCACATTGTACTAACATTATACCGGTACAAGACATTCCCATACTCTGTAAGTTGATGATTTTAATTATGTTTCCCTTGTTTTGCAATTATATTAAAACTTAAATAAATCGTATTAATGGTAACTAGTACTCTTTTGAGTGTCTTATTTTTGCTATTGTATTTCTCTAATGGTATCGTCCTTTGTTAGGCACTGTTTAGAACGAGCCAATAACTTAAACTAAGAGATTCTCACTATAGAAGACAGTGCGTAACAGTAGATTTCAACGACTGTGGTGTTTTATATCCCTTTTCGCGAGTCGTCCGTTGTTCCGAGTCTATCTGCCTTAGAATCTTCTCCTAAACCTTTCCGAGCCACCACTCCCCCAACATCCTGCATCTCGCATCTGATTTCCTAACCACCCTACTCTCGCCATTCTTTGAACAAAGCAGACGAGATCAGCCATGATCAACTGAACGAGATGGTCACGTGGGACCAAAAAAAATATTATGCTTCAAATTTACCAACCCCTTGGATTGACAATAGAAGGAACTTTTTTTTTTTTTTTATTATACATTGAGTTGCCTTGGAATAAGTTGGCAATGAAACGTCAAAAGTTCTTGACCCAAGTCAAGTAGCCGCGTTACAGATGTGACTTTAGCAAAAGAGAGGGACTTGCACCGGAAGTCTGTCACAGACATACTTCGCGCCAATATCTCCCCATTGGTGCCATTCAAACATGTCTCCTCTTGTTACCCCAATCAAGATCTTCTTTCACTGTTACATGGTATAATTTATAACATTGCCCCCCCCCCCCAGTTATGAGGCGTAATTAATGTATAAAATGTGTTGTTGTTTTTTAAAATGTTATTGTCTCCTCCTCCCCCCCCAGGTGTAGTTCGAGCCGTTGCCAGAGAGATCTTTGACCAGGTTCCTCTTGTTCCCCCAATCAAGATCTTCTTTCACTTTTACATGTTATAATTTATAACATTGCCCCCCCCCCCAGTTATGAGGCGTAATTAATGTATAAAATGTGTTGTTGTTTTTTAAAATGTTATTGTCTCCTCCTCCCCCACCAGGTGTAGTTCGAGCCGTTGCCAGAGAGATCTTTGACCAGGTGGTCGAGATCGACCTCATCAGTCAAAACACCGAGCACCTGGACGACGTACGCACACAGGAGCACGCGGTGTTTCGGGTGCTTGTCGTGAAGTCACATGACGCCAGGCCTAGACCCGAGGGCCTGGAGAATGACGCCACAGCAGAAGATGGCAAAGTTCACGTGGACAACGAATTGTGAGTTGAGCAGTCGCTGGAGATATAGTTCATACCATGTGCAGATTATCTCGTGATAAACACACCAATGTAACCAGGTTGTTGGAGATTTGTGTTTATGTTTAAAACAAAGGTCCCTTGTTTTACTTTAGATTTAGCACTGCCACAAGGGATATGTCTAGGCTATGATTATATTTCCTAATTACGTACTCTAAAATTATCTCACGCCACACTCACTCTAACATTCAGTGACACTCTCACTAGCTTTCACTTCTATTAATACTATCACTATACTAAGAAACACAGGTGGTTCAGCCCACAAATAAATATTTAATTATAAAAAACAGAATTGACGGCCCACATACACATTACAAAGCAATGACTAATTAACTATCCGATATTTAATACAATTTTTCGATGGATTAAGTTGCGATTGGCGATCTTGTCCACTAGGCAGGTCCAACACACACGCAGTAGCCTTGTTGGTTTGGCCTCTCTTTCTGGTCACTGGTCACTGCGAACTGCGGGCGTCTCGGTGGCGTAACTGGTCTCCGGTCAATCGAGATGCGATGTGGTAGGTGTAGACTCTAACACTGTAACGGTTGGTACACACACACACAACCCTCTTGCTGGTCACTGCACTGGTCACTGCGCCGTTTCTCATTATCTAGTAGGCCTAATGACTCAACTGTACTGAGTGGTCTATACTCTACGGTATACTATACCGACTGTACTAAGTTCTACTGTACTGAACTGTACTCAACTGTACTGACTTTGAATGAGCTCATTGTACTGAGACTAAAGTCAACGCTACTAATTGTATTAACTCAAGCTAACTGTTACAAACTTCACTGTTACTTACTTGCTAGAAATGAGAATAACGAATACAGCGCATAAGACATAACTAAGAATTTAAATCACGTCACATTAATAATAATCATTCATAATGTAACGGTAACTATAGTCCTAAAACATTTCTTAATAAAACTACAACTAGAATTCTGCACATGAATAGGAAATTTAACAATACTAACCTAGCAAATTATGGATAAACAAAAGACTTGATCAACTAATTATGCCAGCCAGGCTCTACCGACAGACTTCAGGTGAAAGAGGGCGATAAATGATTAGGGGGTGCCTTTTATACTGAGTACAGGGGCGTGTGTCCTGCATACTCATATGCTTCGCTTGGGACGCTTGACCAGAGTGAATGCATTGTTTAAGCTGGGTCATGGTCAGGCTGACCAGGCTAATTTCCATTGTTCATTGAGTCATTTTTATTAGTGTAAGTCCCAGCCTAATTGTGTAATAACACGTGGGGTAGCGATGGAGCGAGTGTGAGCCAGCGGGTCTCACAAAGGAGAGGACCAGCGGGTCTCAACACAGGTCATCGTCTGTAATCGCCAATCCTTATGTGAAGCGCAGTGAGCCTAGCCCTGCGCTGGGGTACTGAGCAGTGAGCCTAGCTTTGGGCTGGGGTACTGAGCAGTGAGCCTAGCCCTGGGCTGGGGTATTGCGCTATATAAAATCACCCCCATATATGATAATAATAATTCCACTGCTCATAAAATGTCCATTTATCCCTACCAATCAATATTATGTGGATGGCTCACGGATAGAAGTGTAAGTGTGTCCACATCAATCAAATTAACGATTCCAGAAGTTAGCAGTTTGAGGCGCACAAAACATCATCTTTCATCGGAGTATTTTCATCTAAATCATCTAAGAATAAAAGTTTCTAAATAAAGTCTCAGTTGGCGGAATACAACTGCATGTTTGAATCCTCAAAAAACAATGACAATAAAATGAGATTAATAGTGCATCTGGCCATGGATTATGAGATCTAAGTTTATTTATATTGTTTGAGTTTGGAGGCGAACAACTTTTCTCTTTCCAGAATAAGGGGGTTGTGGGGTGTGTGGGGGAGGGGGTCTTAAAATTCATGTTGGTCATCCGAAAATCCCATCATAAGACGTCATCTTAAATTCTAATACTTTAGTTCTTCATCATTTTTTTTTTTGTGTGGTAATTTATTCATTAGCGCTTCCGATAACGATTCTCCATATGAAAGCTCCTGGCTACTACCTTGGTTGAGACAACAACATTAACATTGAACACAAGTATCTGAACATTTCACGCCCACAGTAAAATCTGCTTTAGCGTCAGTTCACACGATCAAATTAGCTTCAAATTTTGCGTCAAACTTGTGTATGAACGCATTATATTTTTGGACAAAAATGGGAATTTGATCAAGTAGTGATTTGAAAGTGGTGACAATGCTTCATACAAAAATTGCATCAAACACATGATCGAAAATTTGATCATGTGACCTGACGCTTAAATGAGCGTGTTAAACTTTGGCATGGCGTCACATCCCATTTAAAATCATTTTTTTTTTCTTTAGGCTCTCTATTTTTAAACGTCCCACCACTTTCATTGCATTAAATAGTTTTGTGCTAAAAAATAAATGCAATCTCTTTGTTAATTTTTCTTTAGCTGGTTTGTAGATCTCGTGTTCGTGTCTGTGAACATTGTAAAATGAGTCAAACTGAGTAGGGTTAGACCTGAAGTGTCTGTGAACATTGTAAAATGAGTCAAACTGAGTAGGGTTAGACCTGAAGTGTCTGTGAACATTGTAAAATGAGTCAAACTGAGTAGGGTTAGACCTGAAGTGTATGTGAACATTGTAAAATGAGTCAAACTGAGTAGGGTTAAACCTGAAAAAATAAACGCAACAAAACAGCGTTTCTCCCCTTATTACCCCTTGTTAACATTGGAGGGGGGGGGGATAATTATTAGTGTTCTGTTAATCGTTGGCCATTTTGAAAATAAAAGTGAGTTCAGTTCTTGGTAGCTGCCGCATGAAATCCTCGCACGCCTCCAGGGCAGCAGTGAATTTACCCACTGGGGCATCTTTTTATGATATGCGTCACCATCCACTGGGGCATCTTTTTATGATATGCGTCACCATCCACTGGGGCATCTTTTTATGATATGCGTCACCATCCACTGGGGCATCTTTTTATGATATGCGTCACCATCCACTGGGGCATCTTTTTATGATATGCGTCACCATCCACTGGGGCATCTTTTTATGATATGCGTCACCATCCACTGGGGCATCTTTTTATGATATGCGTCACCATCCACTGGGGCATCTTTTTATGATATGCGTCACCATCCACTAAGGCGCCTATTAAATAATGTTTCTCAATGTCTGTCTGGGTGAATGTCTTATTCTATTCATTACTATGTGTTAACGCGCCTAAGTCATCATATCTTCACTTTCCATTAGGGCGCCTAAGTCATTATATCTTCACTTTCCATTAGGGCGCCTAAGTCATTATATCTTCACTTTCCATTACGGTGCCTAAGTCATTATATCTTCCCTTTCCATTAGGGCGCCTAACACATGATATCACCCCTGTCCATTAGGGTGCCTAAGCCATTATATCATCCCTATCCATTAGGGCGCCTAAGTCATTATATCATCCCTATCCATTAGGGCACCTAACACATGATATCACCCCTGTCCATAAGGGTGCCTAAGCCATTATATCATCCCTATCCATTAGGGCGTCTAACACATTATATCATCCCTATCCATTAGGGTGCCTAACACATGATATCACCCTTGTCCATAAGGGCGCCTAAGCCATTATATCATCTCTATCCATTAGGGCGTCTAACACATTATATCATCCCTATCCATTAGGGTGCCTAACACATGATATCACCCTTGTCCATAAGGGCGCCTAAGCCATTATATCATCTCTATCCATTAGGGCGTCTAACACATTATATCATACCTATCCATTAGGGCGCCAGTGACGCTGACCAAAGACCAGTTTGTCTCCTCGTTCCCCTACCACCTGATATTCGACGAGACGCTGAGACTCCACCAGTTCGGTCTCAGTGTCGGCAAGCTGTCTCCCGTCAAGCTCAGAGAAGGCATGTGCATGTCTTCAATGTTTCGAGTCGTCTACCCTAGGATGACTTTCTCCGTGGAGAATATCAAGAGGTTTATCAACACCATCTTCGTCATCGCCATAGACACAGGGGACGTAACGCTTGATGACCACGCCTTTAGCATGAAGGGTGAGACCAAACAGAGTTACCTTTTGTTTATGTACTTCAGTGTTGGCATCGGTGTATTGTTTACTAGAGTTTTAACAGAAAAAAGAAAACGTCTTTGTTGATTTCATCTCTACCTCAGAAGATTTCAAAGAGCATTGTTAAATTATAAGACTAAATCGTTGTGAACTTTTTTGCTTCATACAAAAATAACTAAAATATGTGCACCTTCCAATGAATTATATCCAACAGATAACGTTTCGAGAAATTCTTTGATCATTCCTGACAACACTTATTTATGGATACATTGTTCCCTTGTAACTAGGTCAGATGATCTGGATGGAGGCAAGTAAATTAATGATTTTCATTGGCTCTCCGCGCCTGACGTCACTGAAGGAGATGAAGAGAATGAACGTGTACATGGCGGACATCCCGCTGTATGATGTCACCAGGGAAATGGTGCTGCTCTACCAGCAGAGAAACGCCGAGATTGACATCACGTATGCTAGTCTGTTGTGCCTGTGTGTGTAGGGTGGGGTGGGGTGGTGTGGGGGGGTCTGACTGGGTCTGGTAAGGGGGTGCTTATCATTCTATTTGTTTTTCTTACGAAAATACGTGTATGAAAGACGTAAACGAGATGGAATTTATTTACGAAATGATGCATTATATGCCCCCCCCCTCACTTTTGTTGTTGTTGTCAGGAAAAAATTGGATGAGACGACAGCGGAGCTCAAGAGGACGTCAAAGGAGCTGGAGTTTGAGAAACAGAAAACTGATCGTCTGCTGTACCAGATGCTACCAGAGAAAGTTGCGATCCAGCTGAAGAACGGGCAGAAAGTTGAAGCAGGTGCGATCAGATCAGATTTGGGGTTTAGAGTTTATTGTGACTCGGTGTGGTGGGGAACCAATATAGAAACACACAGGGTGTGGTGGGGAACCAATATAGAAACACACATGGTGTGGTGGGGAACCAATATAGAAACACACAGGGTGTGGTGGGGAACCAATATAGAAACACACAGGGTGTGGTGGGGAACCAATATAGAAACGAACATGGTGTGGTGGCGAACCAATATAGAAACGAACATGGTGTGGTGGGGAACCAATATAGAAACACACACGGCGTGGTGTGGAACCAATATAGAAACGAACACAGTGTGGTGGGGAACCAATATAGAAACGAACATGGTGTGGTGGGGAACCAATATAGAAACGAACATGGTGTGGTGGGGAACCCATATAGAAACGAACATGGTGTGGTGGGGAAACAGAAACACACAGGTAGTGGTGCGGAACCAATATAGAAACACACAGGGTGTGGTGGGGAACCAATGTAGAAACGAACATGGTGTGGTTGGGAACCAATATAGAAACACACAAGGAGTGGTGGGGAACCAATATAGAAACAAACATGGTGTGGTGGGGAACCAACATAGAAACGAACACGGTGTGGTTGGGAACTAATATAGAAAAGAAAACCGTGTGATGGGGAACAAATATAGAAATTCACATAGATTATACATTGTCACTGCATCCACTCACATAGATTATACATTGTCATTGCATCCACTCACATAGATTATACATTGTCACTGCATCCACTCACATAGATTATACATTGTCACTGCATCCACTCACATAGATTATACATTGTCACAGCATCCATTCACATAGATTATACATTGTCACTGCATCCACTCACATAGATTATACATTGTCATTGCATCCAATCACATAGATTATACATTGTCATTGCATCCACTCACATAAATTATACATTTTCATTGCATCCACTCACATAGATTATACATTGTCATTGCATCCACTCACATAGATTATACATTGTCATTGCATCCACTCACATAGATTATACATTGTCATTGAATCCACTCACATAGATTATACATTGTCATTGCATCCACTCACATAGATTATACATTGTCATTGCATCCACTCACATAGATTATACATTGTCACTGCATCCACTCACATAGATTATACATTGTCACAGCATCCATTCACATAGATTATACATTGTCACTGCATCCACTCACATAGATTATACATTGTCATTGCATCCAATCACATAGATTATACATTGTCATTGCATCCACTCACATAAATTATACATTTTCATTGCATCCACTCACATAGATTATACATTGTCATTGCATCCACTCACATAGATTATACATTGTCATTGCATCCACTCACATAGATTATACATTGTCATTGAATCCACTCACATAGATTATACATTGTCATTGCATCCACTCACATAGATTATACACTTTAATTGCATCCACTCACATAGATTATACATTATCATTGCATCCAATCACATAGATTATACATTGTCATTGCATCCACTCACATAGATTATACATTGTCATTGCATCCACTCACATAGATAATACATTGTCATTGCATCCACTCACATAGATTATACATTGTCACTGCATCCACTCACATAGATTATACAATTTCATTGCATCCACTCACATAGATTATACATTATCACTGCATCCACTCACATAGATTATACATTTTCATTGCATCCACTCACATAGATTATACATTGTCATTGCATCCACTCACATAGATTATACATTGTCATTGCATCCACTCACTAAGATTATACACTTTCATCGCATCCACTCACATAGATTATACAATTTCATTGCATCCACTCACATAGATTATACATTGTCACTGCATCCACTCACATAGATTATACATTGTCACTGCATCCACTCACATAGATTATACAATTTCATTGCATCCACTCACATAGATTATACATTGTCACTGCATCCACTCACATAGATTATACAATTTCATTGCATCCACTCACATAGATTATACATTGTCACTGCATCCACTCACATAGATTATACATTTTCATTGCATCCACTCACATAGATTATACATTGTCATTGCATCCACTCACATAGATTATACATTGTCATTGCATCCACTCACATAGATTATACATTGTCATTGCATCCACTCACATAGATTATACATTGTCATTGCATCCACTCACATAGATTATACATTGTCATTGCATCCACTCACATAGATTATACATTGTCATTGCATCCACTCACAGATTATACATTGTCATTGCATCCACTCACAGATTATTCATTGTCATTGCATCCACTCACATAGATTATACATTTCATTGCATCCACTCACAGATTATACATTGTCATTGCATCCACTCACAGATTATACATTGTCATTGCATCCACTCACAGATTATACATTGTCATTGCATCCACTCACATAGATTATACATTGTCATTGCATCCACTCACATAGATTATACATTGTCATTGCATCCACTCACAGATTATACATTGTCATTGCATCCACTCACATAGATTATACATTGTCATTGCATCCACTCACATAGATTATACATTGTCATTGAATCCACTCACATAGATTATACATTGTCATTGCATCCACTCACATAGATTATACATTGTCATTGCATCCACTCACATAGATTATACATTGTCATTGAATCCACTCACATAGATTATACATTGTCTTTGCATCCACTCACATAGATTATACATTGTCACTGCATCCACTCACATAGATTATACATTGTCATTGCATTCACTCACATAGATTATACATTGTCATTGCATCCACTCACATAGATTATACATTGTCATTGCATCCACTCACATATATTATACATTGTCATTGCATCCACTCACATAGATTATACATTGTCATTGCATCCACTCACATAGATTATACATTGTCATTGCATCCACTCACATAGATTATACATTATCATTGCATCCAATCACATAGATTATACATTGTCATTGCATCCACTCACATAAATTATACATTGTCATTGCATCCACTCACATAGATTATACATTGTCACTGCATCCACTCTTATAGATTATACATTGTCATTGCATCCACTCACATAGATTATACATTGTCATTGCATCCACTCACATAGATTATACATTGTCATTGCATCCACTCACATAGATTATACATTGTCATTGCATCCACTCACATAGATTATACATTGTCATTGCATCCACTCACATAGATTATACATTGTCATTGCATCCACTCACATAGATTATACATTGTCACTGCATCCACTCACATAGATTATACATTGTCATTGCATCCACTCACATAGATTATACATTGTCATTGCATCCACTCACATAGATTATACATTGTCACTGCATCCACTCACATAGATTATACATTGTCATTGCATTCACTCACATAGATTATACATTGTCATTGCATCCACTCACATAGATTATACATTTTCATTGCATCCACTCACATAGATTATACATTGTCATTGCATCCACTCACATAGATTATACATTGTCATTGCATCCACTCACATAGATTATACATTGTCATTGCATCCACTCACATAGATTATACATTTTCGAAAAGGGTGAAAATTTAAATAGATAAGGGAAAAACTATTTCTAGAAACTACACTTTATTTGAGGTACATATGAAAATGTTCAGCATGACTTTCACAATCACAAATGTCAACAAAAACCATCCCAACAAAGAACATATTTGTGTTCATGTCATACAATATTTATTTAGATGAAGAATTTAGATCTGCAAGTTTAAAGAACTGGATAGTTTACTGCATTCTCTCATCACCTTATAGAGAAGTTTGACCACGTGACCATTTTGTTCAGTGATATTGTGACGTTCACCAACATCGCTGCGGCTTGCACACCGCTGGACATTGTCAACATGCTCAATGAGATGTACCACAGGTTTGACATTAAGACAACAGTGCACGGGGTCTATAAGGTAAAATAGCATGGGACATAGTGGGGTCAAAATGTAAAGATCATGGGGCATAACATGGGGTCAATAAGGTAAAATTTCATGGGATATAACATGAGATCTAAATGTAAATATCATGAGACGTAACATGGGGTCTGTAAGGTAAAATTTCACTGGATATAACATGGGGTCTATAAAGTAAATTAGCATGTGACATAACATGGGGTTAAGGTAAATATCATGGGACATAACAAGGGGTCTAATGTAAATATATAGTGGGACATAACACGGGCTCTAAATGAAAATATCATTGGAGATAACATAGGACTTAGGGTAAATAGCATGCTACTTAACATTATGTCTGATTGTAAATATCATGCGACATAACATGGTGTCTGAATGTAAATATCATTTAGAGTACATGGGGTCTTTAAGGTATATATCACGGGGCATTGCAGGGGGTCCATAAAAGTTAAGTGTACTGGGACATTATACATGGAGACTGTGGACGTTTATCTCATGTTACGTTACGAAGGGTCTTTGAATTCGCCATCAGGTAGAGACTATTGGTGACGCTTACATGGTCGTGAGTGGGGTACCAGAGAAGACCGACGTACATGCCCAGCCTGTTGCTGACTTTGCCCTGGACATGGTCGAACAGGCGGCTTGTGTCATGTCTCCAGCCACGGGGAAGCCCTTGCAGGTCAGTTGGGACGGAAGACCTGAACCGAAAATTGGAACGGTTGCTCTGTGGGCGGGGCTGTAAGCGTGCCGACCTAATTATGTTTTGAATGAAATTGGTTTAAAAGTCTTAGACAATATATTTGTACCATTTGTGTAGAGCACTCTACTGTCTGAGTATCTATTACCATGATTTTTATTTTTAAAATCTAGATTCGTGTAGGTATCCATTCTGGACCGGTAGTGGCCGGAGTTGTGGGCCTTAAAATGCCTCGCTACTGTCTCTTTGGTGACACAGTTAACACGGCCTCAAGAATGGAGAGCCACGGAATACCTGGACGAATCCACTTGAGTCCCACCACCTACAGGTAAGTTAGATGTATACCTGGCACAATCCACTTGACTCCCACCACCCACAGTAAGTTAGATGTAAACAGGGACGAATTCACTAGATTCCAGCCACATACAGGTAAGTGAGATGTATACCTGACATAATTCGTTGAGTCTCACCCCCTACAGGTAATTTAGAGGTATACCTGGACGAATTCACGTGAGTTCCCTCCCCACCTACAGGTAATTTCCGATGCATACCTGGACGAATCCACTTGACTCCAACCAACCTCAGGTAAGTTACATGTATACCTGCTCACTCCACGTGAGTCCCACCACATACAGAGACCATTGCACAAGACAATAAAACATTTTCTGGAGCTTGGTCTGATTCTACGGCTAACATAGTTTTAGTCAGACCTGGAGCTTGGTCTGATTCTACGGCTAACATAGTTTTAGTCAGACCTGGAGCTTGGTTTGATTCTACGGCTAACATAGTTTTAGTCAGACCTGGAGCTTGGTCTGATTCTACGGCTAACATAGTTTTAGTCAGACCTGGAGCTTGGTCTGATTCTACGGCTAACATAGTTTTAGTCAGACCTGGAGCTTGATCTGATTCTACGGCTAACATAGTTTTAGTCAGACCGTTCGTGTAAAAGCGATGGGTGTATACATTATACATAAAGAAACTGTTGACGGAAGGGTTACATCTTCATTGGTTTATAAACAGCTGGATTTCCTCATCAACACCAGTAACAGAAACATTGCAAATCCCATCTACATGCATAGGAGCCAAAATGATCAATAAATTGATCGTGGGCCCTTAAGATATAGAAGAAGAAGGTGAAGGTTTATTATATGTAGGTTGGCACTGGGTTAGGTTGGTGTGCCCCACTCATACGACTGGGTTAGGTTTGTGTGCCCCACTCATACGATTGTTTATGTTCAATTTATGTTTAACCCTCCTACCATTAGGGCACTGCAAGGTCAAGGCTACCTGTGCAAGCCCAGGGGCGAGAACCACATAAAGGGCAAAGGAATTATGGAGACATTTTTTCTGGTCGGGAATCGAAACCACTCCATATCAGAGCCGACTGATGAGTTCTCTCCCCTACCATTCCTTGAGGACACCGCTCTGCCGACTGATGAGTTCTCTCCTCTACCATTCCTTGATGACACGGCCCCGGATGATGGTAATATTTTATATTCACTTGTCAAATTATGCAGCGTTAATACAAGTTAATGACGACACTTAAATAGGTTGACAGCATGTTTTTGATGTGAAGTTGTTGAAGTGAAGTTGTTGATGTGAAGTTGTTGATGTGAAGCTGTTGATGTGAAGCTGTTGATGTGAAGCTGTTGATGTGAAGCTGTTGGTGTGAAGCTGTTGATGTGAAGCTGTTGATGTGAAGCTATTGATGTGAAGCTATTGATGTGAAGTTGTTAATGTGAATTTGCCTATGTTAAGTTATTGACATGATATTGTGTCTTGGGTGGGTTGCATAATCATTGGAATGATGGTGTGTGTGTGGGTGAGAAAGGGGGTATGCGCGGGGCAAAATCATCAACTGGACATGTTCATTTGACTAATGACGTAATCAGCACTCAACTGTTCTGAAAAATTGATTTTATTAGTATCAGCCCGCAACGTTTGTATAAAAAGAACGTATTGATTTTTAACTCGATACAGTTTTGTTGTTTTCTCATGTGAGCCTTGTTTAGATCAAAGTGTTGCAGGGGAGACAAAGATTGGGATTGTCCACATTCTTTGTGCAGTTATCTCTCTTTGATATACATCATCGCAAGAAATTTGTCTCATTTGGTTTTTTCTTTGCAATCAGTTTCAAATTTAATGGCGGTGGGTTGTTTTTTTTTTTTAAAGTGCAACTTCAATCTTCTTTTTAAAACTAAAAGTTATCAAAGAACTCCGTCCATTCGTACTGTAAGTTATAATTTATTTTTATGGGGTTGAGGTTTTCATTTTGTTCCCTTCTGCCAGAGGCGTAAACAAACACCAGGATTCGATGTTGGTAGCTCTATCGCCAATCGACACATGTTTCGAATAGACCAGGGCCGTCATAACACCAATGAGGCCCATATTCCGCTCTAGCCTATTCAAATTATCATTTTATTGTAAGGGAAAAAGCATTTGGGCACCACATTGGACCATCCGTTATGACCAGTGTTTCTTTCAAACATCGTGGGGGGGGGGTGGGGGGCTGCCCGCTCCCGGAGACTATGCTTTTGGTTCCAGCATAGTTTCGCCCTTGAATCTATATAGCCCAACTTTATATATACCAAACAAAAGGACAATAATTTTTGATAAGTTTCAGAACAAAATGTATTTACTAACATCCAGTGATTTATTGTTCATAAAAAGTTGCCTGTGCTCAGTGAGCCCCTACGCAGAAAATTGCAAATAAATTCAAAATGTTAGAGTACATTTTGGCGCATACCTTAATTTAGTTTTGCACCATTCTACACTTGATCGGTAAGCAAAGGAAGCGGTACTGATAGAAATGCTTGCTCTCTTGACCTGGTTGTGTTTATAAAAACCAGTTTTTTTTTGTTTGTTTGTTTTTTTTTAATTGTTTCTATTTTTTTTTTTAGTCACAAACAAATAAAAATTCGAGAATGCAAAAAAAATCATTATAAGTATGATAATAAATTTTGGCATTTGTTTAACATTTAAATATCTCCAAATGAGTGGCTGGAGACAACAAAGATTAAGCGTTTTAATTAAAATATAATTTCGACAACCCCCCCCCCCCTTCCCCCCTCCCCCTCACAACCGCATAATCAAATGTGGTTATTATTAGTTTCAAATCCATGAAGTCTTTAAAGGTATTCTGAAAGCAATCTCTACCAGGTTTGGCCAAGATGCAGCAATGTACGTAGAAGTAAGGGCTTGCGTTGTAAAAATAGCCTTCTTGTGTAGCTCCTGCTATTACAAGCAAACTACATTGTAGAGCTTTCTACATTCATTTGGAACTTTCTAGAAACTTTAAAAAAATATTTGAATCTTATCTAAGAGAAGGCAGCTCGTCTAAGGGAAGGCAACTCATCTAAGAGAAGGCAGCTCGTCTAAGAGAAGGCAGCTCGTCTAAGAGAAGGCAGCTCGTCTAAGAGAAGGCAACGCGTCTAAGAGAAGGCAACTCATCTAAGAGAAGGCAACTCATCTAAGAGAAGGCAACTCGTCTAAGAGAAGGCAACTCATCTAAGAGAGGGCAACGTGTCTAAGAGAAGGCAACTCATCTAAGAGAAGGCAAATCATCTAAGAGAAGGCAACTCATCTAAGAGAAGGCAGCTCGTCTAAGGGAAGGCAACTCATCTAAGAGAAGGCAGCTCGTCTAAGAGAAGGCAGCTCGTCTAAGAGAAGGCAACTCGTCTAAGAGAAGGCAACTCGTCTAAGAGAAGGCAGCTCGTCTAAGAGAAGGCAGCTCGTCTAAGAGAAGGCAGCTCGTCTAAGAGAAGGCAACGCGTCTAAGAGAAGGCAACTCATCTAAGAGAAGGCAACTCATCTAAGAGAAGGCAACTCGTCTAAGAAAAGGCAACTCATCTAAGAGAGGGCAACGTGTCTAAGAGAAGGCAACTCATCTAAGAAAAGGCAAATCATCTAAGAGAGGGCAACGCGTCTAAGAGAAGGCAACTCATCTAAGAGAAGGCAACTCATCTAAGAGAAGGCAACTCATCTAAGAGAAGGCAGCTCGTCTAAGGGAAGGCAACTCATCTAAGAGAAGGCAGCTCGTCTAAGAGAAGGCAACTCCTCTAAGAGAAGGCAACTCGTCTAAGAGAAGGCAACTCGTCTAAAAGAAGGCAACTTATCTAAGAGAAGGCAACTCGTCTTAGAGAACGCAACTCATCTAAGAGAAGGCAACTCATCTAAGAGAAGGCAACTCGTCTTAGAGAAGGCAACTCATCTAAGAGAGGGCAACGTGTCTAAGAGAAGGCAACTCATCTAAGAGAAGGCAAATCATCTAAGAGAATGCAACTCATCTAAAGAGAAGGCAACTCTGAATACAAACCCGGAGGAGTCTCGACTGCCGCTTGACAAAGACACAAAGAAAATTCCGTCAACTTGACTGGGTCTTATTAGAGTCTTGCACGGGATCAAAGAAAATATGTGAAACAAAGTGTAAAACAAAGTGTTAAACAAAGTGTGAAACCTTAAAAAACAAAGAAACAAAAAACAGCCAATGAGACTGCAAGAAGCCCTCATCACCGAACAAACAACAAAGTATTTTTCTACACTAACTCATACGTTTCGTTTAAATCTAATTTAATTTAAGACAATTTGATTATTTCATCAAAGTAATGCCCCAGAGATCTTTGCCCCCACCAGGCAAGATTAATGACCCACATATCGTTACCCAAGCCAAGACTAATGCCCCTTATATCTTTATCCAAGCCAAGAGTAATGTCCCATACAGCTTTGCCGCAGTCAAGAGTAACGTCCTGTATAGCTTTTTCCCCAGCCAATTCACTCTTCCTTCTAGTTTCCAGGCAATCCTGACCAGCTGATGTCATGTTCGCTGGAGCGAAAATCTGCCGATGGAACTGAAGACCCAAACGGCCTTGACCTCACGCCTTCCTCGTCAAGTGTCGACTCGTCAGTCAGCTGCCCTGCAACCAAGACCAACCAGTCTCAGCAGAAGGCAGACATTGCTGACGAACGCGGCAACCTCGTGGACGGCAAGCCCAGACTTCATTCACCAGGAGAGTTACTGTCCCTGACAGACATACCTGTCGACCACGTATCTGACCACGTAGCTGACCACGCAGCTGACCGCGCAGTACTGGCAAAAGAGGTAGTGGATGGAAGCGAGGCGTCGGGACAGCAGAGCATGAATTCCCGATACCAGCAGCAGGCATCCAGATGTTGTTTCCAGCCTCCCGACGTGGCGTCATGGGACTCGGACATTGATCAGAGTTTACACAACAGTAAAACGTGTCACATTTTGTAAAAAACAAATTGGTCAGAGTAACGTCCCACTTCGTTTTACTTGGGAAATGATTCTTTTTGAATTTCAATAGTGGCATATAATAAGTAAGTCATGTGACATGACGGCTGTATGTCAGGTGTTTTATGAAATTATGATTAAATACTACAAACGTGTTACGTATCAAGTTGAGAAAACAAATAGAGATGGCCATTAACCTTGTCAGGCAATGACCTACAGCATTTTGTACTTGTCAGGCAATGTCCTACGACATTTTGTACTTGCCAGGCAATGTCCTACGACATGTTTATTTGTGATCAATGTTACGTACAATCCATAAGATATGTGTTCATGATTTACTATACTCCCACGATGTATTTAAATGAGATTATAACTTATTATTACAGCTATTTAAAATCACGATGACTGCGCTGTGTAACATTCCAGCAGTCATGTTCTTTACATTTCTTTCTTGTGACATCCAAAACATTTTTGTTTTGCACGCAGACCTTTTTCTTGTTCACGCATCTTTGATCAATCTGGAAATGTATTCAGTTTATGATGAATTCTTGATTCGTTGACTCAGAACCAATGAACATTTATAACATATCTATGAATTATGGTATCCATGTTTTAGTCGCCTGTATGTTAACACATTCTGAAATTGAAACTTTTCAGTCAATGTTGTCTGAAAGAGAAATTTCAGCATTTCAATTTTAAGACCGATCGGACACTCAACGCCATTGGAAATCATAATGACACCACGTCAATCGCAAGTGAACCACGAACAGATATGACTCGCCACTAGTAGCTTCACGTGAAGTACAACCAATAACTCGATCTTCACATGAAGTACAAGCAATAACTCGATCTTCACATGAAGTACAAGCAATAACTCGATCTTCACATGAAGTACAAGAAATAACTCGATCTTAACATGAAGTACAAGCAATAACTCGATGCAACGACAGTTTTTTGCAATCGTGCAGGAAGATACGATGCCTTGCCCACTTCTATTTTTTTTTTTAATTGGTGCTCACCTATTCACATTTTACCACCTAACAATTTATAGAATCCAGCTGGTTGTGGCTTGACCATGCATATAAAATAGTTTGATGTACATGTATTTACATTATCATGTATGATTTAGTCTTCTGTAAAATGTTCCTGTGTTCACGTCTGAGTACATATTTGTATACGTCTCTAAACAAAACAAAAAATCGAGATTTAAGAATAAAATTGGGTCCTTAAAATGGTGTACTTGTTTATCACTTTGCTTTGTGGTGTAAGTTGTGGTGAGTACGTCTGGCATCAACCTGATCCTTAGGATGGCTAAAGTGGGTATTTGAACTGAAGGGACTCCAATGGCTGTCAAATAGTTGTTTTAATTTTTAATACTAAGTAAGTTTCAACAATATGCGTGCCTCATGTAACTTAACAAAAGAAGCCTTAGGCTAGTCCTTGCAGAGAAATTTATTTATGCTGCTACGTCTCTGCATGAAATGAAATATTTACGCATTGAATCTATAAAATCGAAATTTAAAGAATTTAACCTAGATTTTTTTCATAACTTGTCCAAACTGATTAATTTATTCTTCTCTGCCGAACTGTCTTGTCACATATTGGCCTTCATGGCAGTCCATGGTCATCACATACCCCCCTCCCAACCCCCATATATCCTAACGAAGCATGTCGTCAGATGGAGCCTTGAACTTTGTTGAATTGTGTCATATATATATTTGTGATAATATTTGACCTATTAACAAAAACATTTTTTTTAAATGTTTACTTCTTTTTTTTTAAAAGGGTAGAAACTCACTCAAATGGAGAATCTGCTAAAATTTTCATTACACTTGGTGGAATCTTAAATGTGATTTAGAAAAAAAAAATAGTTTAGACATTGACCGACCCTTTCATTAAACGAACTCTTGCAAATTCTAAAACGTTTCAGTCCGTTATTCTGAAGGGCATATTTGAATGGGCCCCAGGATTTGTAACACCTCGTCAACCCGAGTTCACGTCACTTTTGACAGCCAACATAATGGATCGACAAAGCGCCATTTTGTCTGTCCATTTGCATATTCCCACCGCCTGCTCTGGTGTGTTGGATCGTGCGTCAGGCCGGGCTGGTGCTGGCCGCCTTCGATAGACCTAATGATTTTTGTCCTTAACCTGTACTAGTGTCTTGATGTCAATGTGCACGGACCCGGGCCAGGTTTCTCATGCAGGTATTTAGGCGTAGTTATACTGCCATAAAATATAGTAAGGCAACTGTTTAATGGCTTCATTCATTAACAAGGACAGGCAACGCGAATGCAACGCTTCTGTTACACTTCAGCTGTTAATGCTGTTACACTTCAGCTGTTAATGATGTAACACTTCAGTTGTTAATTCTTCTGTAACACTTCAGCTGTTAATTCTTCTGTAGCACTTCGGCTGTTAATTCTTCTGTAACACTTCAGTTGTTAATTCTTCTGTAACACTTCAGCTGTTAATTCTTCTGTAGCACTTCGGCTGTTAATTCTTCTGTAACACTTCAGTTGTTAATTCTTCTGTAACACTTCAGCTGTTAATTCTTCTGTAGCACTTCGGCTGTTAATTCTTCTGTAACACATCAGCTGTTAATTCTTCTGTAACACTTCGGCTGTTAATTATTCTGTAACACTTCAGCTGTTAATTCTTCTGTAACACATCGGCTGTTAATTCTTCTGTAACACATCGGCTGTTAATTCTTCTATAACACTTCGGCTGTTAATTCTTCTGTAACACATCAGTTGTTAATTCTTCTGTAACACATCGGCTGTTAATTCTTCTGTAACACTTCGGCTGTTAATTCTTCTGTAACACATCGGCTGTTAATTCTTCTGTAACACATCAGTTGTTAATTCTTCTGTAACACTTCAGCTGTTAATTCTTATGTAACACTTCGGCTGTTAATTCTTGTGTAAAACACTTCGGCTGTTAATTCTTCTGTAACACTTCAGCTGTAATTCTTCTGTAACACATCAGCTGTTAATTCTTCTGTAACACTTCAGCTGTTAATTCTTCTGTAACACATCAGCTGTTAATTCTTCTGTAACACATCAGCTGTTAATTCTTCTGTAACACTTCAGCTGTTAATTCTTCTGTAACACACCGGCTGTTAATGCTGAGAAATATGACGTGTTTATCTTTCGATGGATTAGTGACATGAACAATGTTAGATAATTGAATAAAGAAAAGGTACACAAAATGCTGGCGATATCTTTCAGTTGAAGCCAACTTCATAAGAACGTAATAATCTTGATATGCCCAGAACCAACTTGGTTGCGGTCGAATGATTTTAACCAATTTATAATTGGACAATTTAACCATAAACTTTCTCCCAAGGTAAATTATTGTTTTGTATGTTTTTCATTGCTGGAGTTCAAGTTTTACCCGCTAAAATGGCCTTAAAATCAATAAAAATGTATATTAACAAAAATAATAAAGAAACTTAAATATTTTCCTCATAGTGTTGATACTATTACTGTAGCAGATCTTTCTTTCTTTATATAACAGTAAATTTTAATCCACACATGAAATTATCAAGTACGGATTATTTTTTAAAAATACAACAATTAAATTTTAAATCCGTCTGGAGCAGTTCCTCTCGGGGTCATGAGATCAATTTCGATGTGACGTCCAATGCGTGGCTCGTGTAACAGCAGTCCAACATTTTCGACACTGTCAGACATGTTTATACTTACAGTTAGGAAATTTTTGACAATTTCAGCCATGTTTGCTTCAAGTTTTGATATTTTTGACAATTTCAGCCATGTTTACTTTAAGTTTGGATATTTTTGACAATTTCAGCCATGTTTACACTTTAAATTTGGACTATTCTTTAATTTAAAAAAAAAATAAAAAAAAATAAATCAGAAACATCCAAACTCTAACATCAAAACTCTGACATCAAAACTCTAACATCGAAACTCTAACATCCAACATCAAAATATCTTTATAGATAAAGCCGTTTAAATACAGTCGTATCGAACTGTGCTGAGGTCATATTGATTTTAACACCCGCTTCGTATTCATGGAACTTTTTTATTAAACCAAAAGACTGATTGAAAACTGATTCCATCTGAGACATCAAACTCCACCCGGTCGTGTGGTCCAGCAGTGCGGTCATGGAGAGGGCTGAAAGTAGCACCACAATGCGGGCCAGGAAGGTGACCTACGATGAATACACAGGTAAGATGGTCATATTTTTATTTATTTATTTTTGGTCGGAAAATTTTTAATTATGTTAAGTTTTAGAATGAAATTGTTCAAAGGGTTTTTTTAATACTGATACTTGCAATTTTAAAATTACGTCACAGAAACCATTCCTTAAACATCTTTTTATAAAGCCACATATGCTTGTAATTCCTCTTGTATTCCTCCCCCCTCAACCACACAAAACCCCCACCCCGATCGCCATCAGGTATATTTTATGTGGAGAGTCGCCTGGAAGCGTTGGAAAGACAGGTTCTCTGCCACGCCAAGATGGCCGAGGTGCTCAACAGATCTCAAGAATCAAAGTTAAGATTCATAACTAAACAGGTAACAGCGTCATCTTAGCGGCGGCGATGCGTGAATAGTTGATCGTAGCGGAGTTATGGGCCGTGGCGAAAGAACCCAGTGTGCAATGTATTAACTTTTCGTATTTTTCAATTCTTAATATCTCGTCCTTTTTACGGACCGATAACCTGTGGGCTCGCGGACCACGCACTGACTCGGACCACCACTTTCAGGAGTCACTAGCTGTTCTCTGGTAATGATTGGGTGTGTGTAGGGGTTTGTGTGTGGGGGTGGGGGAGGGGGTAATATTTCCTTGATTAATTATGTGATCCACGCCAGGGTTTGCCTATAATTTAGGGCTTAAGGGTTAAATCGAAAAGCCAAATTTACAAGAGGATCGTGTTTTTTTTAAAAATTCATCATAACTTGTGCACTATAGAATGAATATAACAATAGTCACATTGATCAATGAAAGTAGTCACATAGAACTATGGAAGTAGTCACATAGAACTATGGAAGTAGTCACATAGAACTATGGAAGTAGTCACATTCTGCCGTCGAGTCTCATGTTGGGGATCTTGAACTCCCGTGTCCATGGCCTTACTGTTATACAAAGCGATTTAGATTGTGTTGACCAAACACTTCTGTTTTCTAATCCCCCGGGGGGGGGGGGATTAAAATCCGTCTCCTGCTGTGATCTCCTTTCCCGTCGCATTCCGATTGTGTCAGCACTTCTTTTTCTTCTGTCGTAGCACTTCTGGCGATGGGTTGTCCATGGCCTTACTTTTATACAAAGCGATTTAGATTGTGTTGACCAAACCCTTCTGTTTTCTAATCCCCCGGGGGGGGGGGATTAAAATCCGTCTCCTGCTGTGATCTCCTTTCCCGTCGCATTCCGATTGTGTCAGCACTTCTTTTTCTTCTGTCGTAGCACTTCTGGCGATGGGTTGCACACAAACACACACACAGCCACACACGCACACACAACGACACATACACACACTAACATACACAGATACACCAACATGCGCAGCAACACATACACCAACATACCTACGCTTGCAAACACACACACACTTTCACCAACACACTCACTGCACATACATCGAGTAATAAAGCTTTGGAAATATTTCATTTTGAATTAGAAACCTTAACGGGTCCGACAATGTGGGAAAAATTCTTTGGATAAGGAAATTGGGCTTAAGGCTTCATGTGACGTAATGGGTTAAAATGGTGAGGTTTGAGAGTATCAATTTCAAAGCTTATGTTGAAATCAGTTTGTTTAAAGTAGCTACAGACAGTGCCGTATGAATGAAGGGGGCATCCACAGGTACGAAGTGGGCATCCACAGGTATGAAGGGGCATCCACGGGTATGAAAGGGGCATCTACAGGTATGAAGGGGCATCCACGGGTATGAAGGGACACCCACGGGTATGAGGGGGGCATCCACAGGTATGAAGGGGGCACCCACGGGTATGAAGTGGGCCTCCACAGGTATGAAGGGGGCATCCACGGGTTTGAAGGGGGCATCCACGGGTATGAAGGAGGCATCCACAGGTATAAAAGGGTCATCCACGCGTATGAAGGGGGCAACCACAGGTATGAAGGGGGCATCCACAGGTATGAAGGGGGCATCCACGGGTATGAAGGGGGCATCCACAGGGATGAAGGGGGCATCCACAGGTCTGAAGGGGGCATCCACAGGTATGAAGGGGGCATCCACAGGTATAAAAGGGGCATCAGCACGTATGAAAGGGGGCAACCACAGGTATGAAGGGGGCAACCACAGGTATGAAGGGGGCAACCACGGGTATGAAGGGGGCATCCACAGGTCTGAAGGGGGCATCCACGGGTATGAAGGGGGGCACCCACAGCGTTCGTCAACTTCAGAGAGTGGCGCCAAAGTTGTCATTTACTATGCAAAAGATGTGTAATACCATAAACATTTTAGGAGGGGGGGGAGAGAGGGCGCCTTATTCAAACTTTGCTCTGGGTGCAGCGTTAGCTTTCCACGGCCCGGGCCGCAGGGCAGATATCGCCAATTCTAATAATTGAGTTGAATCCCCGAAGTGTCCCAGTATTGGCAGTCTTCTGTCCTGACCCGTGACCGACTTCTCGTGTTCAGTTCAATGACTTCTGACAGAGCCGTTCAGTTCGTGTAGCATTTTAACGGGCTCTTTAAAATCTTAACGGTCATTAATAGGCCACGGCGTGTGACCTGTGTCACCAGAGAGTCAAACGGGGTCGACAACTTGGTTTTTATGGAGTGTCAGAAGTCCTGAGAATATGGGTCAATATTCCGCCGTGGTGGACTGGGCCCCCGAATGAAACAGCATTGTCCGAAACGCGAAGTCC